>CAIGRN010145349.1:3033-15008 GCA_903798345.1 Fraxinus anomala
GGGGGGGGGGGGGGGGGGGGGGGGGGGGGGGGGGGGGGGGGGGGGGGGGGGGGGGGGGGGGGGGGGGGGGGGGGGGGGGGGGGGGGGGGGGGGGGTTGTAAATGGAAAAAATTGCAGGAAACTCCAAAAACTTTATTATTTGAGCAACTTACCTCAGCAACCACAGCCTCATTCTCAACCGGATTCATTGAGCAAGTTGAATATATCATTCTCCCACCAACTTTAAGCAACAATATACCTGTGATGATCATATGTTGAAAACCATAAAGAACAATAACTACTTTATTAGTGCTTTTCTGTGTAAATTTAATATTGGGGGTGCAGATAGGACTTAAAAGTAAATACTTGACCTAATACATTAAGCTTAATTAGTGCAATTTTCTTTAACAGAAGTTCTTCCATTCCAAGTTTAATGCATCCACTACATTCCAATAAATGACTGTATGCTCAGACATTAGGATATGCAAATTACCATATACCCTATAGAATCTGGATCAAAAGGAAATTTTTCTTTTTTGAAATGGTTCAAATGGTTAAGAATAGCGATGTGGTTGATTCTAATAAAATTATATGAAGTAAAGAGAAACAAGCAAAACTGGGATAGAATGTTTTGTTATAAGAATAATTTAATTCCATCCCAATTCAATTACCAATAGATAACCCTACATGTTTCATAGAAAAATTATAGAACTCAACTATTTCTGAGTCACTACCTTGGCACTTGGCCTTTGAAGACTTCATCAACTAGAG
This sequence comes from Fraxinus anomala, assembly GCA_903798345.1. Classification (NCBI taxonomy): domain Eukaryota; kingdom Viridiplantae; phylum Streptophyta; class Magnoliopsida; order Lamiales; family Oleaceae; genus Fraxinus; species Fraxinus anomala. The sequence continues at coordinate 3,784 of CAIGRN010145349.1, forward strand.
GAACAAAGTTTAGTGAAAAGTAAAATATTATTTTCTAAACCCATTGTCCAAATCACTATTTAAATCACTATTTGAGGTTTATGCCTCAAATCCTGACTCAAGTGAGGCTTTCATGAAATGCCTCAAATCCCGTCCCTTAAGTGCCATTTGTGAGTGAGGCTTACACCTCAAGGCTAATCCTCAAAACGATTAAGTTGTTTGCTCATTTGTCTTGCATTTTCCAGCAATTCTATTAATAGTCTTAGCTTTTTGGGACATTTTCTTTTATTAATTTATTTTACGTTCATTTTTAGGTTAGACTTTTAATTTTGATAATTAGTTCTAGTATGGATTTTTTTAAGACGATGTAGATGATGAGCACACTTTTGAAATTTTATATTCTATTGAATTATTTATTACTCTATCTTGAGGCTTACGCCTCACAAAAGTAAAACTCCTTGGTACCCAATTAAGCCTTTTTAAACATGACTAAATCTTATTTTTATCTACAGTTCCAAATCATAACCATCAAGCTTTTTGACAATTCTTCTTTTTGCTTAATCAGTTCTTAAATTACATTATTTATGCAAAAACAATTTTTTTAAAAATCAATCCAACCTCTGTAAGTTAGTAATCAAAGTAATTATTTTATCCAGTATAATGGTACGGTAACTATATATTATTTAATAGAGAAATGATCCCTAAGCACCGGTGACAATGCACACCAATTAATTGGTAAATTAGTTCATGATATGTCCCACGAATTAAATGATCCATCAATAAATTGGTATGCCATGTCACTAATGCTTAGTATAAGCCCATCGGTGCTTAGGAGATCATTTCTCGCTATTTAATCATATCTTTAGAAATATAAGAAAACTAACATGTGCATCACAAAAGTTCAATTATAGATAGCTTGACTATTAAGGTATACTGAATTACCGTAACATAGCAGATATTCAATTAGTCAATAAGGTATATATGAAATATAGGTAAGAGAATATAAACCAGTATAAGCTCCAAATGTGACAAGCAGGTTTTTTTCTTCAGTGATTGAGGTTAAAAGTAGAAAACTAAAATGCGTTTTACACAACAAAGGAAAAGCAATGGAATGGTACCTCGCATTGCTATCTGAACTTGTAGGCCATGGAGACCATTACCATTTCCTGCATTCCTGCAGAGAAGAAGGGAACATGAAGAGAGAAAGGTGAGATATACTTCTTACAATCAGTAAAAGGATACATAGAAATCCAGAAGTATCAATGAAAAACAATTGCCATTTCCTCCAGATACCAGGAGCCTTGCGTAAAGTTCCATCACCACTACATGGAACATCACACAAGACCCGATCAAATAGAAGCCCAGTGATACCAGGTTCCTTACTATTTCCAATCTCAGAATTTTTTATGTGATTCCCATGTAAATGACAGCTTGGAAAGTGTTGGGCTTCATGATTTGTCTCTATCAAGTTGGAAGTGCACATTCTTTTCGTTTGGTGAATTAGAAGATTACAGCGCTGGACATCCAGATCATTTGCTATCACCTAAATCATGAGAAGAAATAAAGGCACGCACCAAAAACAAAGAAAAATGTGAGGACAAGTATATGAGATGAAAAGCTAAAACTAGCTACCTTAGTAATGTAGCACAGTGAACGGAATTAAAGATAAAAGGAGAAAAAAGAAAGTAATAGTACCATTCCACTAGGTCCCGGTTCTGTCAACTGGTGTATCATCTCAAGTAACTGAAATGTTTTTGAACCTGGAGCTGCACACACTGCATTATGTAAAGGAGATAATCAGAATACATGGACATTGTTCATTCAATAGGAATGTATGAGGTGTAGGCAGTCAGTCTCCATGTGAAACAAAATTAAAATACATATAGATTTTAAATTCATAAATTTAGCTTACTATCAAGAACAAAATGGTGTGGGTGCACATCCAAAAACAATGGAGGAACCTGAATCAGAAAGAAAAATGAAAAAATAAACAAAAAGATAAAGTAAACCAAACATGTCAAATTGACCAGAGCTTCAAAGAATGCTCCAACTAAACAAGAGAAAAGAACATGATGTAAAATTGACAGACCATGCTGACAGCTTCTTGTCTTGTAATGTTTCCAGTTTCATTTTCCAACTTCAAGAACTCGTGGAACCTGAAAGGTTTTGTTACATCCATGAACAGTAAATGGAGCCATCCAGGATTGAAAAACCCACAGTAATGTTTAGTGTGATTCAACATAGTAGCTTCTTAATGCTAGTAACTCATAGATATATAAACTTATATAGATGAAACTCCTTATCAAGAAATGTAGCATCTAAAAGATAAAAATGAAACATAAGTTGTTAAATACTGGATCTAGCCTGTACTACTAATTCCTAGAATACACATATTACACATTTACACAAGGCGTTCGAATAACATTTGTATGGCTTCACTCAATAAAGTTTGATGTGTAAGAAAAACCATGTAGTGTAGTCTCCAAGACTCATTATTTACTACAGAGGATTGAAATGAGTTGAAAGGGCTCAAATAACATATATACTTTCACTCATAATAAAGTTAAATGTGTAAGAAAAATCATGTAATGTTCTCTAAACTCATGTCTACTACAAAGGAATGGAATGGGTTGAAAGGGCCATTGTGTTTAAACCAAAAATAAAAAATAGGTAGCTGGCAGCCACAGATGGAAGCAGAAAGCATCAACATTTCCCCTTAAAATGTAAGACTTGTAAGAGCAACAAAAACTCTTCATTAGGGAACCCAGCATTGCTACAGAATACCCCTAATACTACAATTTCGACTGTGGAAAAATCCATTCAACCAATCATGAAAAACCTTTTTCTAATTTGAACACCCATTTCTGAAATTCTGAAACATATTATAATAATAAATACAATTCTGAAATTCCTTTTTTTCAATTTGAACATCCATTTCTGAAAATCTATTAAAATTCTTTAAGTTGTTGCTAATATTATTATTTACATAAAGACCAGTAGATGGTTGTATAATCTACTTCAGAACTGTACAAACAATCTATCAATTAAGAAAGTAAAACCATTGTGGCTAGGACAGTAAATATTTTCCCAAACAATTACTGAAACAAACACCTCTGCAGATCCGCCACCTATTTCCGGCTTCCTGCATTACTTCTTTTGGTTTATGAAAAAAGCATTTCCTTTCCAATGTTTATTCAAATATAAAACTTTTTCTTTCTAATTGAAGTACGTAGAAATGACGTAATTGACAGCATTCAATTACATTTTTAGCTTATGGGCCAAGAGAAAACATCCATTTTAATATGTAGTACTGTTACGAAACTTGGGAGGGTTGTATGACAATGCTCCTGTATATGTAGTTATCTCATGCGATGAAACAATAGACAGCATCATTTCTCTACACTTTGGGTGTAATATGTAAAAACCAAAAAGTGGTAGCAAAGATATGTAGTAAACGTATCACTGACCTCTCAAGAGTTTGGTTCTTCCTCAGCTGATTCCTGGAAAAATTGGAATGCCAAGCAAGATTACTAGGGTACCAGGGCAACGGTTTTATTGCCACCACTTCATTCCCATCAATATCCTAAATAAATTGAATTGAGGAAATTTTCATAATGAAGCTAGTTAGTAATTACTACAACCTAAATCCATTCATGACTGTTAAAATAGAAAAAGTACAATTAACATACCTCAGCCTGGAGAGATATGGTAAAGTCATTTTCCAACTTCAGACGAATATCCATGTAGAACTGACTACTGCAAAATTCAACAAATAAAAAGAGCATAACTACTCCTGAAATCAGTTCCAGGTCTCCTAACTGGAAATTAATATAAAAAGCAATCCTTTGGGAAAGGGAGGGGTAGACAAATTATCATAACAAGACTATAGAGAAATGTCAAACCAAGAAGTTAGTTTCCAAATGTAAACATATAATAGTTTGAATAAATCTTCCAATTATAACACATGTTTTGTTAGTAAGAAAAAGATATTTGGGGCAGAATGGGAGAGACAAACCGAAGAAAAGAGAGATGCAAATGAGAAGAGATAACGGGAGAGAAAAGAAGTATTTGAGAGGAGGAAAATTATGTTTTACTTGTATCTTTGATTCATCTTAAAACTCAGTATACATTGAAACCTATGTTCCAATTTTATAGTGGTGGAAAACTTAATTCTAGGGAACTTCTACAACTACACATTTTTACCAAAATATCAAAGCCAAATCTAATCTATAATCAAATAACCTCTACAAATCTGAATTACTAGTTAAATAAGTTTATAATTTTATCTCTGAGTTACTTCAATGCCAGTCCCAAGTTCAGATAAAGGAAGTAGACAACGAAACATTTCTAGCATTTGGAACCACTTTCTGGCCCTGTTTCCCGCACATTTTTCTCTTTTCAGAGACCATGTTTTTACCCATTTTCCCCATCAATCCTCCACCTAACCTCACCCTTCACAAATTAGAGTTCAGCACTTGAAAATGACTGCTTAAAGACGAAAGAGAGATGATTTAATTCAAAACAGTGAATAAGGTAAAAGCTGAAGAATTTTTGGATCTCTGAAATTGACCTTAATGATGATTTAACTGAATAATAACAAGTAATTTGAGTCCACTACAGTGTAATTGTGCTTAAACGACAAAAATGTTAGCAAAGGGATAGGTTTTCGAAAGTTCTTGAATGGAAGAAATTGGAAACAATTTTGATATTTTTGACCTTAATCCTTATTTGAATCCTTATTTGGTGATGTTCAAGTGACCTAGTGACCTGACTGAATAGGTAAAATCACGATCTGAGAGCTGCAGGCATGCCTATGAGGTTTAAAACAGCTGCAAAAAGTCATTTCTGCCCGCTTTTAAGCCAGTGTCAACACCGACTGTTGAAACAGTCAATATTTTCTGCTTTGAAGTACTTGGCATTGAGAACCTATTTCAGTGTGATTTGACAAAGTGTTTGCTGGAAAAATTATAATGGATTAAAATGAAGAGGAGCAATGAACTTCACGAAATGTGTGGATAATAAGTTGATGATATTTGTGAATGTGTGGTTAAAATTAATATTTGACTTTGATTTTAAATTATAATGAAGTTATAATTTTATTTTTTTTCCCAAACATGCACTAAGTCTGAAATTTAAGCTTATATATAGGGTCTTAATAATAACTCGAGAAAAAGGGTTATTGTTATGCATATAAGAAAGTGAGCTTACGTTGAGATTCTTCGAGTGTAATTGAAAAGCAGTTATACCTTTTTGTCTTAAACAGGACTTCTACACTAGTTAAGACCTCGAGAACCTTCACACATAGAGTCTTCTTTTAGGGGAAAGGGACGGGGGAGGGGAGGACAGTACAAAACCCTCTAAAAGATACGTGCCTTCTCAAATCATAACATTGAAACTCCTACCAGTCATAATTGCATTGCTGTGCTGAGTTTGTATTGACCATAAAAGAATTTTCCAGTTATTTCATCTTCAAAAGCGGAGAAGAATAGTGAAAATGGAACTCTTTCATACCATCAAGTTTACCATTATTCACAGGATTGTTTTAGAAAACCAAATAAATGAACTTAAAAGAGTATCAACTCTTTGTTTTTTTCCCCAGGTGCTGAAAGCCAAGATGAGAAGAAAAGAGATTTTCTCTACTCTCCAAAAGCACTGGAGAATCTACATTTTCTTCTCTTCTTATCTGTCCAGTTCCAGAAAGCATAAAATAAGAAATGTTTTGGTCACATGAGCATCAAGATGAATGTACTAAATCAGCCAGTGGTGAAAGAGTTCCTTTAGATCCCACTTATCTCATTTCCAAGTACCCTGTAAATATTTTTCGGACCTACTTTCTGATCTAGAACATCAAACCATTTTCTTCTTCTATTTGTAACGTCTGCCAGGTTATTGGGTATGATAAGTTGGTAAAACTAGTGTGATCTTCTACAACAAGTGGTAGACTATTGCATCCTCCTATTAGTTGCATTGAGAAAATTCTTCAAATTTTGATTCATAATACCGACATAAGAAACAGGGATGTAAATAGTAGAGAAGTTTCAAATGCTATACAATGAAGTGGAATCTATAGAGCACAATTACGGTCGTTTTTACAGAATTCAAACCAACCATTAAGTTACGCAAAATTAATTGACTAGCCATGTACATTTTCTTCACAGATAACGATCTTAATCATAATCAAAAGCAAACATCAAGCTATCACAGAATTCAATTATCTGTGTTTACATTGTTTCAGGCAGAGGCAGAAAAGAATATTCTAAAGCTTATACATAAAACAAATAAAAAGCAAAAAATTGTGTGCGGCAGAAAAGAAAAGAAAAAAAATCCGATTACATGTGCATCTGTGTTAATAAACCTGGAATTAATTCTGAAAGCAGCAGGCAACGGCGTCCGAAGATACATGATGAAAGTATCCCACTCTTCCGGGGAAACAATTTGTTGCTCCTAAGAATTTCAAATCACAAGTTCATAAAGCTAAATACTAACCCGCCATACTTATATATCAAAACACCCATGTGGGCTCCATTTTTCTCTTCCTTACTTTGTAATATTCATCAAAACCCGTATTTTGGGTAGCAAAAGGTTGCCAACCAGGATCTCTATTAACTCTGCTATCATTGGTATCATCCGGTGTAGTGTTGCTGGAATTTTCAGGATTTTGAGTATGATCAGATTTGGGGCGTTTCCATACATTTTCTCTGCTCTGGCGGAAGTGTTTTCTTTGTGTACGATACCTCTATCTGCCTCCCATTTTTGCTTGGATGCTGGTCGCTGGTTAGTTATTGCAAAGTGCAGATATTCTGGCCTCTGGGTTCTCCAAAGGGAAAGAAGGGGAGGGGGGGGGCGGGGGGGGAAAATTTAAAAATAGCCTAGTCAAATGGTGAAATTCATTTTTGACTTTTTCAAATACATTTTCTCTGCTCTGGCGGAAGTGTTTTCTTTGTGTACGATACCTCTATCTGCCTCCCATTTTTGCTTGGATGCTGGTCGCTGGTTAGTTATTGCAAAGTGCAGATATTCTGGCCTCTGGGTTCTCCACAGGGAAGAAAAGGGGCGGGCGGTTCTTAATAGCGTGAGTAAATTTAGTCTTACTTATTCGTGTTTCTCTTATAATTATCCATACATTACTCATTTAACTCTCGTCTCTCCAAATAAATAGAAAATTACACGTGGATAACACTAATCAAACGTGGCAAACTTTCTCTAATAAATCTTGCCAAATTGGAATTAAACCCACGACATATCTTCTCTTAAAATAACGTCTCCACCAATTTTCACGACACTTCTTCACTAGGAGAGAGAAATAAGAAAAGCTCCCATCAATTTTTCAAAATTCTCCCTAAATTCAACGAATTAGACTGATAGGGTAAAGCACACAAGAGTGATCAAATGATCAGTTCCATTCGCACATCCAAAGGCAAGGAAGAGTGGAGCAACTCAGTAGAATTTATTTTTGATTGGCAACCTATGTTCTAAATGACTGTGGTGTAGGGTCATCATGGAAGTTTTTGATAGTGAACTATTTTTGAGCTGTGGTCAGATAATGTTTTTGAATTGTAGTTTAGCCATCATGGATGAATGTTTTTTGAATGAATGGTATTATTCCAGCAGTCTATTAGCTTATGTTCCTGATTTTGAGAATGAATGAATGAACTATAGTTTAGCCAACATCCAAGGACAATGTTTATTAGTGCATATTCCGGCAGTTTATTTCATGCCAATAGTTTAGGGGATGTTCTCTTCGTGTTTCAGTTTTGAGTTTTGAATTCATTTTCACTTTTGTATTTTGAGTGTCTGTTTTGAAACGTTCTAAAACAGTAAAACTTTTTGACAAAGAGTTTTCAGAAAATTGGAATTCTAATTTCTGTGTATGTGTTGAAAGCGAATTCTGATTTTCGAAAGGGAATGTAGAGAGACGAGTGTAGAGATCTCCGCGCTGCGTAGAGACTGCTCTCTGCAAGAGAGGAAACTTCTCTCCGCACTGCGGAGACTGCTCTCCGTGCTGTGTGGAGCAATCTCCAACGCGTGAGGAAACTACTCTTTGCGCTGCGTAGAGAGCAGTCTCCGCGCGCAAGGAAACTTCTCTCAGCGCTGCGCAGAGCAATCTCCTGTGCACGGAGACTACTCTCCATGCTGGCAGAGATTGCTCAGCAACAGCACGAAGATTGCTGATGCACCGCTGATGATGATGCACCTCAGATTTGGAGCATCAGTTGGTGCATCAGTACCTGAATCTGCAAAAGGCATTTGGACCCATTGTTTTTAACTCCAACAATTCTAGATAACTCCTGCACCTCAATCTGCTGATGAACAACAATGCGCAACAGATTGAGGTACAAAAGTAACTTCTATTTCACACAAAATACTGCCCAACTATCAAAACTATCAACTTAGCCACAAACAAGAAACAAACTAAGTTATAAGATGATTCATTCATTCAATAATATCCATAATGCAAAGTACATAAATCCAAGTTACAGCTATTACAACCAACTAAAAATACACATTACAAAAAATGAGTTATTCTACTTTTGCAAGGTCCATTAAACCAGAAAAAAGAGCATTTTCAACCCCTGCTCTAGCCAAGACCCAATCGATCTCCATATTTGTTGTGGTGTCTCCTGGGCATAGTACCGATCTCTATTTCAACCATTACATCATTTTCATTTCTATTATCAACCCCAAACAGGACCGTGATCCTCTTTACACCGGGCTCCTGTTTCTACCCTTATTACGATGGTAAATTGTTTGCACCTCTTGTTGCGACCCTCATGGTGTGCCTGTAAGGGCTTCTGCTCGCCTTCTCTTGCCAGTAGTTCAATTGATTTTGAATTGGGTTTTGAACTAACATCTTCCTAATCGAAGGTTTGGGGGTATGGAATTAAGGGTTTGAATTGGGGGTTTTGATATTGAGATTTTGATTCTACATTTGGAATTAAGGCGTGTTGATTGAGGTTGAAGACGTGATTTGGAGAGAAGAATTCCAGGTTGTCAATATTTAACGGAAAAGGTTTGCCAAGTTTTATTTTTGTTATCCACGTTTACATTTCTGTTTATTTAAAGAGATGAAATTTAAATAAGTAGTGGATGTGTAATTATATGGAAAAACAAGTGAGCATAGAGTAACTCATTAAAGATGAATGAGTAAGTAATAACGATTTTAAAGTCCAGTAAATATTCATTAAATTTACTTTAATAGAGTCTGCTGCTAGGTTCTTTTATTAAGGCCATTTTCAGTTATCACCTTTGGGTTCAAACTTCGTACAACCAATTTGTCAAAATAGCATTAACAAAGGGTACATAGTGATCTTTATAATAAGGTCTTTATTGAAAAATTGATAAAAATTATGGGTGTCATGACTTAATTTTTTATCAAAATTTTAATTTAAACCAAATAAGGGCTAAATGACCTTATTCAATATGTGCATGGGGTTGATCGAAGCTTTTTCGTCCTCGAGTTGAGTTTGAGTATGAAGTTTCAAGCTTAGAAGCAGGAGATGGAAGAAAACAATATATCCAGTATTATTCTTCTGTTCACATATCTATTACAATGAAAGGCTATATATAAATAGCTAGCTAACATAATCAATTATAAAGCTAACTCGGCACTAAATAATAATTGTTAACTAACAGAATCATTTACAAAGATCTAATTCTCTCCATCAAGATGGACTATGAATGTCCTTCATAGCCATCTTGAATAAAATAGGAAACGATAAAGAACAAGAGCTTTGGTAAAAATGTCTACAAGTTGATATTGAGATCGAATAGGCATGACCTTGATAAAACCTTCAGTGGCCTAATCACGAATAAAATGGCAATTAAACACTCCTCTCATAAAAATATAGGATTAGAAGCAATGTAAATTGAAGTTTATTTGCCACAGAACAATAAAGTAGGAGGGGAAACATCAATTTGAAAATCCTTCAATAAATTGTATATCTAAATCTATTCACAGACACTAGAAGCTAAAACTCTATATTCAGCTTCGATAGAGTAATGATAAACTATAGTTTGCTTTTTACCTTCCAAAAGACCAGAGAATCACCGATGAAGATGCAAAAACCAGTTACTGACTTCTTGATGTCCAAACAAGAGCCCCACTCAACACTAGAAAAGGTTTTTAAACGAATATAAGATGAAGTTGCATCCGAAAAAGCCCTCCAGTGAAGAGAAGATAAGGAATAGAAGAACAATCCCAAACCAGGATTGGATTTAAGATAATGTAAGAGGTGATGCACAACTTTCAAATGTGGTAAACGAGGATGAGCTAAAAACTGACTGAGTTTATGGATGGCAAAAATGATATCTGGTTGAGATAAAGTAAGGTAAAGAACATGACCAACAAGTCTCTTGTATTGAAAAATATCATAGAGAACATAACTATTATAAGCACTTAACTGAACTTTAGGATTTATAGGAACAGAAGTAGGCTTACAAGCCAGATATCGAGTATCTTCAAGAAGCTGAAAAGTATAATGCCTCTGAGATAACACAATTCCTTTGACAGATTGAACAATTTCAAGGCCAAGAAAGTACTTAGACACCTAGGTCCTTGAGTTGAAATTGCATGTAGAGAAATGACTTCAAAGAATGTATTACTTGAGTGTTTGGTCCAGTGATGATATCATCTATATAAACCAATAAATCAACAAAGGAAGAGCCAGGTCCTTTGGTAAATAAAGAGTAATCTGCATTGGATTGAATAAAATCAAATTGAATAAGAGCTCAGAAAAACTTGGAATCCGTTGTCTCAAGGCTTGCTTGAAACCATAGATTGACTTATGAAGGTTACAAACCAGACTATCTCCCTCTTTAAGATTCTTCCCCATTTAGCATAATTGAGAGAAAAATCTGTTAGGTTTTTAGTGTTGACAATTCTGTGGACAAAATAACTAATCTATAATGTGCTGTAAAAGTCAAGGACGTATGATGCAATTTGTATAAATTGGGTTATGAAATTTAGGGTTCAAGCATGAAAATATGATAAACATAGCGTTACATTTTCACTAGCCTATCGTCTGGACACTGCTCGAGTGACAAAAATAGAATGTCTGTCGTGCGCCTGTCGCTGAGCTCTCATTCAAGCGACAGTGTGTCGCTCGCTTGTCGCTCGAGTGACAGGTCGATCCAGAAAATCCTAATTGCTATTTTTGGAGAGTTTTACATGACACATACTATTCATATACCTCCAACTATAAATACAGATGCCCTTGCACGAAAATAGGTGGTTGCTTCATTGTGCT
>CAIGRN010145354.1:0-20790 GCA_903798345.1 Fraxinus anomala
TCAGGATCTAAAATATCGATATTTGATAAATTTTTTGACAAAATATCTTAAATTGTTGTATTTTATATTATATAAGTTAAACTCAACGGTTGAATGAGGAATTTGAAAAAAAAAAATCAAGGAAAAAGGGCAAAGTCCAAAGTTTGATGATCAAATTGCAAATATTAAATAGTTGATTTAGACCACAAGATGATAGTAGACAATTGAATGGAATTAGAACTCAAAAATGAATGAAATATGATTAAAATATTATCAAAATCAATTTTCAATCGCACAAGTTATATTTCAGATTTTTAGTTGAAAATTGAGATTCATTTTTGGCATAGTAAACGTCCGAATTGAAAAAATACTACTTCTATAAAAGTTGTAACCCTTTGAGTTAGATTTTCAACGCACTCTGAATCACCTCAATTGGATATCGAGAGAGAAAGTTATGGTCAAGATACTGATTACTCTGCAAAGACAAAAAAATCTGTACGCGAATGCAACTTTCTTTATTCTATTGGAACTCTTTTGGAAACTAATTTGGACGATAATTTCAACCAATTTTCTACTCCTACAAATACCTAATATCAGAATATATATTAGAGACCTCCTATATACATCTCATACTCCAATACTTATCAATTATTATCATCAAATGAAGAAAATTCATAGTTTGTTTGAGAGAATTCAAGGGGACTTACAAGAATTAAATTAAGTGAAGATTCAAATTTAATTTTTGGGGGTTAAAAAGAGAAGGCTAAAGTAGAGATTCATCAAGAAATCATGGAAGAGATTTAACATTTCAAAATTCATTTTCATCTTCTCAATTTATAAAAAATTCGAGTTATGTTTTTTCACTTAGCCCATGTTTATCTACCATTAATTTAAAACACTGTTTGCTACAGTAAGATTCTCCACCACACATTCACCCAATAAAATATTCTACACACAAATCAATAAAGTTGTTTCAAATTTCAATCACACATTCTCCAAAAAAATACTATTCATTACTTCATTTTCCTCCCAATAATGGGAGACAAACAGGCCCTTAAATATGATTTCTTATAATTTCGATATGTTAGACTAATTTTATATATTGTTAGAATGAGATGAACACTTATTATGATATTTTTAATTTTAAATTAATTATTTTGACTTTAATTTGATTTGATTTGTGAATATTTATTATCGTTATTATCGTTTTTTTCAATTGCTTGATCACTAATTGAATTATTAGTGAATTTTATTATTATCGAGAGATACAATAGAGTTTAAGCACAATATAATAAACATTGTAAAGTTCGATAGAGGATATAGATATACCTCTATATTTTATATGGTTTCAATAGGTGTTCTAGCATTTATTAATGCATTTATTATGTTTGCATATTTCATTGAGAGATATAAAAGTTACATGAGGGGAATTGATTTGATCGCTATTGAGAAAGACTTTCAATTAAATTAAGAACATTGACCATCATGAATGATTTCAAATTGTCACTTTAATTGTATGTGATTTTTACATTATTATTCCCTCTAAGCTGTAGAATTGTTATATAGAGTGTATAATGAAAAACACATTTATTTACTTTCATAATTTAATTGATAATTTAGGGATTAATATAAAAAAAATAACAAATTTTGTTTGTTATTCGATTAAAGTTATAATTAATTTTATTTCGATCAAATACATAGTTCTCGTAGGTTCGATACTCTATTTATCATTATATTATTTGACCACAATCTCGTGCATTTGCGGGTTTTCAACCTCAAGGCAATGGGGGACCTGACCTACTATTGGTGATTAACAACTGTATGTAGTTATGCTGAGAAATCCGAAACCATGTTCTTGGCCTTATCGAGAAGAAAATGTGACAGAGGTCCGTGAACCTAGCTTCCACGCAATATATGTTATTACATGTGGAGCGATAAACTTCAATCGACGTTAAATCGGCGAAGATGAATAAGGAACAAGTGTCAAGATTGAGAGGCCTGGGATTACTTTTCCAACAAGATCTGAGCTCATAGTGAAAGTTGAGATCGAAAAGCCACTAGAGCTTTAGGGAGAATGTAATAATAATATCTTGCACACTCCTAAAGTCCAAGCCACCATTCTCTGTTTGGAGGAAAATGTTATTGAACTTTCTCCAATGCAAGAGGCGTGCCTGATATGATACTTAGAATTGCAATGAAATCTGACAATTATACTCTTTAGCTTCTTCAAGACAACCTTGGGTTGTGTTGCTGTAAAACATTCAAAAGAGTCGTTAGAATGTGGATCAAGAATTATATATTAAAATTAGACAAACACATCATGTGCCCTTTTCTGTAGGAATATATTTTTTGTGTTTCACGAATACAATAATTGATAAGAAAGAAAAATAATCAAAGAATAAAATGTAAAGACATATTTAGTATGGAGTGTTGACATGATTTAGCAAGAAAAGATATGAATACTACACCAGATTTTATCATTTGTCTTATTCGATCTATTGTATCAAACATAAATCTTTAAGCATTTTTAAGACGAATCTTATTGTATTACAACTCTCTTTATTAGAACGACACATTTGTTTTACATAAACCTTAATTGTAAAACAAATTTTTTATGAAGATACTCCATAATTAGCAAACATTATCAATTGAAGAATAAAGGTTTCATGAAATCATTGCTTCTATTCACCGTCCAAATTTCCTTGGTTTGGGCATCATGTTACCCACGTTAGTAAAAATTTAATAGACATGGTACATGTGAGAATATGATGGTGAGCTATAAATATGTGCAATATCACTTTTTAAATTGGTGATTTGTGACTAAATGATTTCATGAAAAAAGTTTAAACCTGTACTTAGAGAAAAACTCGAGCGATTATCAAAGGCGGATCTGCCACACGATTATCAACATCAAAATTCAAGACTTAATCGAGCATTAACAAAATTAAATTCTAATAGCGAGACGCTTCAAAATGATGCATTGCAAAGTACGAGGAAGCCCTATTTGTTATAATATTGAATTAGCAACATGGCAAGACAAGAGTGTATATAAATTATTTAAATAAATTTCATTTATATGCAGGTTATATTTTCATCTATCGAATGTTAATAGCATATAAGTTTCAAATTTACTATCTAGAGTTGACTTGAGGACCTACTTATTGAGTGGTGTTCAACTTTCTTATGAATATCACAACATAATTTTTTTTACCTTATCCTTGTATGGTCACATTTTCCAAATTTATATACACGTATACTTTTACCAAATAATTATTTCAATCTCTAAATTAAGACTTTATTTGACTAAAAATTAAATTTTTAGTATATTGTAATAAAAATTAATAAAATATATGATTGAAAATAATTTATTTTTAAAATTAAAATTTAAAAGTCGATTTGAAGCTCAATTCATGAGCTCGGCTCGTACTAGGCCAAACAGAATGGCTCGGGAGTATTTTCTAAATTTTTCTTCTAAAAGAATCATGCTGCAAAAAATGTAGCCTTCCTATATTGTGAAAGTTGCTTGACTTCACTTTCGAGTCGATTTGAAGGGCGAGTTCATGAACCTACTTTTCGAGCTAACTCGCAAGCCGCCTTGTAGAGTTGATTCGAGCTCACTAGCACGCTCATACCTTCGCCATGACTACTTATGAATGAATTGCGAAAAGTGAAGTTTGAAGTCATATAATACTCGCATAGTATTAGATTGTATTAGATTATATGATAGACAAAATCTGCACTTATTTTATGTATTAATGTTGACTGCTTATACATCTTACTAATTTTAATTTACAAAGGCTAATACTTAAATTTAAAAGTTTTCTATGAACATCGTGAGCATGTGAAGCTAAAACATGGAAAATTTATACACTTGCAATATAAAGTGATTGCTAGACACGAGAAAAGTAAGACATGTAATAGTCAGGCATGGTTGTTAAACATTGAAAATAAATAATTCTTTTTAAAGCAAAATAGATTGTTAATTGTAGTGTTCAATATAAAATAATGTAATTAAAAAATAAATCTATCCCATCAAAATTAAACTTTTAGATTAGGTAGACAATCAAAAACCATCGTTTTATGTTATAATGCTTTTAATATTTCTCGATTCTAATTTTGCCCTTTATAGGTAAATAATAGATACACATCCCTATAGGATATTTGTATTGCTCGACAATAGATTTGAACCGAATTTAAGTAATTTAAGACAAATTATGCTTCTTGTATACAAGTTAAAATGGAACATTATTCCCTGAATTCCTTCTTATTGTAAATGGGGTTGACTACTTTTCCTCCTTGTCAACCATGCTTAAACGGTATTGAATATAACAAGTTGGTTGTGTTATGAATTTGGATCGCAAGATAATGATAATAATGAAATAAATAAAAAAAATGAATACCAAAATTTACGTGAAAATCCATATGTCCTTTTTTAATGCCCGTATCGATGAGAAATTCACTATAATTAAAAGCTGTTGTGTTTACAAGATCTCAATGTACTCAATTGAAATTTAAAACTCTCAAAATGTTGTAAGAATCTCTCTCTATATTATGTTTTTCTATAAAAGTCGTGCTATGTATAGATATACATCTTAGAGAACAAGTTGTAGAAAAATATAAGTCGTTTTGGCGCAGTTTTTTACTTTTCGGGCTTGGGCCGGACAAGACGTCGCTCGAGTGACATGCAGGCGAGAGGCGGGCGAGAGCCTCATCGTTTGAGCGACAGGGTAGCGCCAAGTGACCGACCAAGTTTCGGGTTATTTTTTACTGGGCTCGCTCGAGCCTCTAGTTAGCGCTAGCGAAAATGTGGTGATTTTTTCCTCCGTTCCATAATTTTGATATCTTCAAGACCACTCCAATTTAAATTTCAATACCCACTAGAATTGGGTCAAATCACAACAAATCTTCACCTTGAACCAAATTCCAACATAAGAAATTTCAAGCCACGACTACATCAATAAACACCACTACTTATCTTCCAAACAAACCACAATGGACTAAATCAATGACAAACACCTACAAAGTTCAAGCAATGTTCAAACTTAGCAATAGGAAGTTGCTTTGTCATCATATCAGCAGGATTATCCTTCGTATTAAACTTGTTCACTACAATATCACCATAAGCAATCACATCACCCACAAAATGATACATCGCATTAATGTGCTTAGTCCTCTTGTGAACATCTGATCCTTAGTCAAGAAAATTACACTCTGACTATCACAGAATACTGTAGACATCTGCAAGTCTTCACTGATTTCACCAATCAATCCTCTCAGCCACATAGTCTTCTTACATGCCTCTGTAATGGCCATGTATTCTGCTTCTGTTGTAAACAAAGCTACTGTATTTTGCAAAGTAGCTTTCTAGCTGATAGCACAGTCTCAAAGGTAAAACATATACCCTGTATGTGATATCATCCTATCAAGATCTCCTATATAAACTAAATCCACATATCCAATGACTCCATCTGAATTTCTACCAAAATGCAAACAAGTATTAGAAGAGCTCCTCAAGTATCAAAAGATCTACTACATTGTTTTCCAATGTTCATTGCCAGGATTTGCCATGTATATGCTAACTGCATGTGTCAAATCAGGTCTTGTACAAATCATAGTATATATAAGTGAACCAACTGCACTGGAATAAGGAACTCGAGACATGTAATCAATGCCTTCATCTGATTGTGGACATAAGTTAGATGATAATTTGAAGTGGGCAGCCAATGGAGTACTAACAGTTTTCGCATTCATCATATTGAATCTTTCAAGCACCTTCTCAATGTACCCATTTCGACTCAAATACTCTATGCCAGTCTTTCTATCCCTTAAAATTTCCATACCAAGAATCTTCTTTGCTATACCCAAGTCTTTCATATCAAACTCTTTGCTAAGTTGAAACTTCACAACTATCATAATTACATGTGAAGAAACAATGAATAGTCATGAATGAATCAAATAGCTTATACCATTGCCTCGATAACTGCTTTATCCATACAGTGACTTTTTCAACAAGCACACACAGTCTTCTTTCCCAGAGACTGAACCCCTCTGGTTGTTGCATGTTGATGCTCTCCTCAAGTTCTCCATGTAAGAATGCTGTCTCGATATCCATCTACTCAAACTCTAAGTCATTTTTAGTCATCACTCCAAGTAAAGCCCGGATGGAACTATGCTTCAAAACTAGTGAGAACACGTATGTAAAGTCAACACCTGGAATCTGACTGTTGCCCTTTGCCACCAATTTAACTTTGTATCTAGCATCTTCAATCCCTGATATACTTTCCTTTCTTTTGAACACTATTTGCAGCAAACAACCTTTTTACTTTTAGGTAATTTCACTAAGTCCCAAGTATTATTTTTGCTCAATGACTCCATCTCCTCTTGCATAGAAATCATTCATTTGCTAGAATCACTGCAACTAACTGCCTTTGAATTTATAGCAGGCTCCTCAATGGAATCAATGTCTTCAGCCACACTCAATGCATAAGCTACCAAATCTACTTTCNGCTCAATGACTCCATCTCCTCTTGCATAGAAATCATTCATTTGCTAGAATCACTGCAACTAACTGCCTTTGAATTTATAGCAGGCTCCTCAATGGAATCAATGTCTTCAGCCACACTCAATGCATAAGCTACCAAATCTACTTTCACAACTTCTATGGATGTCTAATCTATCTATGAGGTCTATCCTTGGCTATTGAATACTGTGGTGTTGTTGGTGTAGGTAAAGTAGGCAAAATATAACTGTCTGTCAACCCCAAACTGGACTGATCTGTAGTAAACTGTTTTACAATATCTGATTGTTCATCTGAACCAATTTCCAACTCCACTTGATTTGAATGATTCTGCTTCTCAATTTTATTAGAATCCCTAAGAGGTGAACCACGAACCATAGCAAGCTCATCAAATATTATATCCCTACTAACAACCACCTTTCTAATCCCAGGACACAACAATTTATACATCTTCACACCTGATTTATAACCAAGAATAATGTACTTTCTAGACCTAGGCTCCAACATCTCATTATCCACATGAGCATAAGCAGGACACCCAAAAATTTTCAAATCAGAATAACAAGAAGGTTTAACAGACCATACATCTTCTGATATCGTTTTATCAATGGCATTTTGAGGGTGAGCGATTAATCAGAAAACAAACTATAGTAGCAGCTTCAACCCAAAAAGTCTTAGGCAACCCAAAATTTGAAAGCATACAACGAACATTTTCTATCAAAGTTCTATTTATCCATTCTGCCACACCATTCTGTTGAGGAGTTTCAGGCATTGTCAAGTATCTCAAGATACCTTCAACCTTACAGAAGCTATTAAATTCATTTAAACAAAACTCCAATCTATTATCAGTACGTAGACATTTTATCTGCCTTTTAGTCTGCTTTTCTACCAAAGTTTTCCAATCCTTGAAGATCCTAAACACATTACTCTTCTACTTCAAGAAAAATACCCAAATATTTCTGAAAAAATCATCAATCACCTTCGATCACCGTCAACAAGTAATAATGTCCTCCTTTTGATGGTATCATGGCCGGTCCCCAAAGATCGAATGGATATATTCAAATGCTTTTTTCGTGTTGTGTCTTCCTTTCATGAATCTAACTCTCTTTTGTTTCCCGAAGACACAATGCTCACAAAAATTTATTTTGATGGTCTTCTGCCTATCAAGAAGTCACATTCTATTCAACTCTATCATGTTATTCTCACTCATATACCCGAGCCGCATATGCCAAAGTTTTGTAATTTCATCTTCTGTCAAAGAAGAAGTAGAAACTTCTGCATCCACAATTACTGTGGAACCATGTAAAATATACAACTATGTAGAGCTTTTATGTCCCTTCATGACAATAAGAGCACTCTGGCTCACCTTCACAACTCCACATTTACCAGTATATTTATAACCCTTTGATTCAAGTGCACTCAAAGATATGAGATTTCACTTCAATTCTAGAACATGCCTTACATATGTAAATGTTCTGATAGCCCCATCGAATATTCGGATTCTGATTGTACCAACTCCAACAATTTTGCAAACTGCATTGTTTCCCATAATAACTGCACCTCTCATTGAAAACTAGTCACTGTTGGGATACATATGAAAAGCACAAGCCGAGTCAAGGACCTATTCTTTATATGGTTTGGAATCCATGTCAGAAATCGCAAGAAGCTCTCATTAGTTTTGCCCATCTTCCACAACATCAGCATCCACTGAATTAACAAGTTGCTTTACTTTCTCAGTAACACCAGCAGCTTTATTTTTGTTCTTCAAGGCATAGCAATCAGCTCTAATGTGCCCCTTCTTCTTACAATAGTAACATATCTTCTCAGTATGTCTAGATTTCGATCTGCACCTCATATTTCTACCAAGATTCCTATCTTGATTTCTCTCATGCACAACCAAGCTTTCAACATGATGTTTAGATCCTCCAGCAAGAGACCTCTTCTTCTTCTTAGATAGTAAAGTATCATAGATCTCTTCCACGTTGAGAGTATCCCGACTTAGATAATTATATCGCTAAAAGTCACATATGATGGTAGCAACACAACAACTCAATGCCAACTTCTTCTCGTCATACTTAACTTCAAATATCTATAAATCCGCTAGGATTTCTTTGAACATGGTTAAGTTATCATAAAATGACGCACTTTCAAATATTCGGTGAGAATACAAGCGTTGTTTCAAGTGCAGCTTGTTGGTCAAGCTCTTTGTCATGCAAAATTGCTCCAACTTCAACCACAATACAGCAACACTTCTCTTCTTTAGAATATCCTGAAGATTTTGATTTGAAAAATGTAGATAAATTTGAGATTGGACTTTTCGATCCCTACGCTATTTTTCATCCTGCATCCAGGTAGCAGACATCATATTGAAGCCAAGCAAGGCTTCTTTTAATCTATCTGCGCTAGAACCGTTCACATCATCACTTGCCATAAGGTAAATCTCGTGTTTCTATCCAACAACGGGATATCCTATTTCATTGTCGCCGTGCGAAACAATCAAACTCGCTATGAATTTGGATCGCAAGATAATAAAGATAATAAAATAAACACCAAGATTCACGTGAAAACCTACGGATAGAGGGGAAATCTACTATAATCAATAGCAGTTATATTTACAAGATCTCAGTGCACTCAATTAAAATATAACTCTCAAGATGTTGTATGAATCTCTCTATATTATGTTATATTCTGTTTTTCTATAAAAGTCGTGACATATATATATATATACAAACGCAGACATACATAAATCCTAGAGAACAAGTTGTAAAAGAATATGAATCCAAAATCGCGCCAAAATATGAAAACGTGCCTGGACTGGACAAGCTTGTCGCTCGAGCGACAAGGCAAAGCCGGCGAGCGACCAACTCTCAGGTTGTTTTCTACTGGGCTCGCTCGAGCATCTAGCTACGTTAAGCTAGCGAAAACATGGAGACTTTTTCCTCCAGTCCATAATTTTGATCTCTTCAAGACCATTCCAATTTAGACTCCAATACTCACTAGAATTTGAGTCAAACAACAACATGTTGGTTAATGTGGGTAGGGAATTAAATAGATTTTAACGTTAATATGTCTTTAAGAGACCGTGCCTCGTCTAAGAATATAAATCTTGAAATTTAATTACTTATCTGAACTTTTTAACAGTTTGAATTGTTTGTTGTGGTTAACATAATGTTATAGACGGCAAAAGATCCCTATACAAGTTTTGTCACTACCAATTTATAAAAATTATAATCTTAATAAGTGTTTAATGAAAAAATAATTTCAATTTATGTGCATGTTGAAGCATGAGTTTAAATAAATAGCGTGTGATCAATATAAAACTTACACATGCCATATAATTGATTGTTAGAAATAAAATTGGTAGGTACACACTCTGATGATGCCAATTTGTTATAACTAAAGCGAGAATACGGAATATAAAAATTAATAATATTGGATACGAAAAACTGTTAGGCATGTTTGTTGAAAGTAATATTTAAATAAATAAATGTACTAGGCGAGTTAGTTAACGTGATATTAGAGTCAGTCAAAACACCTTCATGTCCCATCACTTTCTATTTTTGAAAATTGTGGCATATCAAGCTTTTAAGAATTCGTTATGTCAGTGAAAGATCGCGTTAAAATCAATATTTAAACAAATAAATAAATATTTGTGTATCTATTCAATTAAACTTTTAATGTAGATAAATAATAGAGTTGAATATAAAACAATATGAATAAACAAAAAATTTATCATACTAATCTTAAGTTTTAAATGAGTTAGACGAACGAAACTTGTTGTTTGACTTTATAATCAACTCTACTTTTTCCCTTCACAGGCAAACAATAGATATACATTGTATGACACGTATATTTGAACCTAATTTAGTTAATTTAAGACAAATCAACCTTCTTGTATACAACTTGAATTGAAACATTATTAATTCATTGAATTCCTTCGCCTTATTGTAAATGGGATGGACTACCATAGTTTTCTTGTTAGCCATACACACAAGGTATTAAAATGAAAAGTTGGTTAGTTCATGTGTGTAGATAACTTGTTGAGAACTGGACCAAATAATAAAAACGAGAAAATAAGAGGATTATGAAAAATAATTGATCATACAAAAATACAAAATTTATGTGGAAGATGATGAAAATTCCAATATACCAAGAAACTAAAATTGTTTTACAATATTTGATACTTTTAATCTAAATCTAAACAATTCTCTCAAATTTCTAATGTATACAATACTGATCTTATTGTTAATTGAGTCTATTAAGAGCATACACTTCGTGAAGTATATGTGAGCTAAATTTTGAAGTTATGAATGAAATAGAGTACAAAAAATACGATCAAAATAAACCAGGAATCAAATTCTTCCTGTCAGGTGGCGTCGCAGTGGGGCATCAGCATGCTATGTTGGACAGCTTCTTGAGCGTCCTCGCGTCCGTAGCCTCTCCTCTTGTGTCCTTCCGAAGCATAGGTGCCCCCATCGTAGGCTCCATGCTTCTAAAACACTTCCTTATCCATTCCAAAGTATTTTCTCCTTAATCCATGATGAAATTTGATTCCTTACCTATCCGAACTTCCAAACCAAAATTATCAAGGCTTCCTCCATGAATCAAACATCCAAATCACGTGGAATTTGAGTTGCAACCTATAAACTCCACCTTGACACAAATTTCATAACAAGGAATTAAGTATTCACTCTCCAAGTCATTCTCCACATCTTTCACCATGCCCCTTCAAGGCATACTAAACAATAGTAAACAAAATTTAAGCCTTGCTTACCAGCAAAACTATATTTGCACCAAACTTGTTTGAATCATCCACTTTATTACCAGCTTCGATCGAGTCACCAACCTACTCGAATCACCATGAACACTTCCAACTCCACTTGAGTTGTCAAACCTGCTCGAATCACCAAGAGCATTTTCAACTCCACATGAGTTGTCATGATCAACAAGATCACAACTAGCTCAATTTGAACTACTAGAAGATTTCCCAATATCATTGCTTGAATTACCACAAACAACCCGATCACAACCAATTCTACTTGAGTTACCGCTTGTCAAACCATAACCTACAACTATTTCCACAGTGACCGTCGAACCTTCCAAAACATGTAATCGAGACTTTCTCCATCCCTCTAACACAACCCGACACCATTGTTAACTTTTAGAACTCCACCTCCACTGATATACATGTTCCCTTTTGAATCAAGAGTATTCAGGGAGATAATATTATGTTTAAACCTCAAACATGTCTCACTAAACCAAGTGCCATGACCGTCCCTTCAAACATATTTTCTAACCTTATCAATACCAGTTATTTTATAAGGCTAATTATTTTTTATCACCACGGAACCCCTTGTAACTATTTCATATGCAGAAAACCAATTCTGGTTAACACATATGAAAAGTGCAAGCCATACCGTCAGAAATCACTAAAAGATTTCCATCACTGCAGTGTTTTTCTACAAGATGCAATCACCGAAATTTCCAGTTGTCCCTTCCAATCTATAGTAGCAAACTTATTCTTGTTCCACTACTTATAGCAATCATTCTTCATGTGCCCCTTGTTGTTGTAATACCAACCAACTTTATCATTGTTATTATCCTTGATTATGCCCCTTACATGACTACCTGTCTTTCCCTCACGAATAACAATACCTCTGCCTAGGCCTCAGATCCAACGACTAGATGCTTCATCTTCTCCTTAGAATAAATCGCATTATATGCCTCGTCAATAATGAGAGTATCCCGACTGTATAGAATAGTATCTCTAAAAGTCACATATGAAGGCGGCAACGAATATAACAATATCATCCTTAAATCCTCTTTATCGTACTTAACTTGTATGGTCTCTAAATCAGTGACGATTTATTTGAACACCAATAGATGATCTTTCAAAGATCTACCGTGTGTTAAGCAATGAGAATATAAGCGTTGCTTCAAGTCTAACTTTTTGGTCAAACTCTTTGTCATACAAAACTACTCCAATTTCAATTACAATCTAGCGACACTTTTCTCCTTTATCATGTATTGAAGAATTTGATTAGAATGTGATTAGGTTTTTCGATCCTTCTGTTACTTCTCCTCCGCAATCATTATTGTGGGCATTCTATCCGCCCCAAATGGAGCATCATCCAACTCCAATTGAGTAAGAACTGCTCACATCTTAATTTGCCTCGAAGAATATCTATTGTTGCGATCCAAAAGTAAAATCTCAAATTCCATAATTACTATCCTTGAAACAATTGACATTATTCAAACATCACTTTACTAACCAATTTAGATCCCCAAAAAATCGCCAAAAACCTTGACTCTGATACCAATTGTTGAGAATTGGGTCAAATAATAAAGACGAGAAACTAAGAGCAATATGAAAAATAATACAAGATTTATGTGGAAGATGATGAGAATTTCAATATACCAAAAAACTAAATTTGTTTTATAAGATTTTATACTCTTAATCTAAATCTAAACATTCATCTTAAATTTCTAATGTATACAAAAATGATCTTATTGTTAGTTGAGTCTATTAAGAACCAACACCTCGTGAAGCGTATATAGGAGTCCAATTTTAAAGTTATGAATGAAGTGGTGCACAAAAAAGTGCCAAAATCAACTAGGAATCGATTTTGTCCCGTCGATGGCGCGTGGCGCCACACACCCCCGCGCTCGGCCTAGGGTCGACACGTTGTTGTCGAACAACTTCTATGGCACCCCTACACCCGCTGCCTCTCCTCTTGCTCTCCTTTTGAAGCCTAGGCACCCTGTCTCGGACCACATGCTTCCAAAACGTTTCCTTTTTCATTTCAAAGTCCTTTTACCCAATTAAACTCCCAATTTATAATAAAATTTGATCTCTTATCTATTCGGACTTTCAAACCAAAATTATCTAAACTTTCTTCATGAATTAAATTTCAAAACCACATGAAATTTCAGCCACAGCCTAACAAAACCAAATATAAAAGATTTACTCTTAAAGTGTTCTTAAAGATCGCTACTTGTTTGAGAACTCTACCATTTGAACTTTTTAACGGTTGGAACTATTTGTTTGATTGATGTTTTATTATACCAGTTTTTGAAAATAATAAAATATTGACAAGTCTTCGATGACACAATAACTTCAATTTACACGCTTTTGAAACCCAAATTCAAATAGATAACATGCTGTCCCTCTCTTACTAAATCGGTAGAATTTGCATTATTGCACGTGTCTTCGTCTAGAAATGTTCATGATTCCTTGATCACTTATCGTATAGGTTTGCAAAAATCAAATTCTACTTGCCATAAAGTAAGATGATGATTGAACCAACAAAGAAAAAAGTAAGAACTAAATAAAGAAATTAGATAACGACTTAAAACTGATAAATGAACATGCCTTTGCGTTTGACATTTGTATAATAATATTTAATAAAAATTGTAACATGTAATTTATGTTTTTTGACATAAAGCCATCTAGGACCGCCTAGGGCATCCTATTCACTATTGGGTGTTTCTTTTTTTCGTATTTGATTAAACTTCTACTGTATTTTTTTATTTGAGGAAAAATAATTGACTCAAGGTTATACTGACTAAGAGTTTGACAGCTCTACAAATATTTTAGTGGTTAATACAGATCATGTCGAACTTATAAAAATAATATACCAAATATGTTCTTATGTGACTTACCATTACAATTTTAATTGTACACATGAAAGTAACAAGATTAGATGAAATTGATGGATTAACATGTCTTTGACATGGCAAAATTATTTGATATGTTCCATCTTTCGATTTTGTACACGTGTGCGGCTGTAGCTCACAAAATTGAAATAAAAATTCAACTATTTAGTTCACTCGAATATGGTAGTGAATAAGAGTAGGTGAAACAACATATGGACACAAACTTACCAATACATGAATTAATGATATATAAATGAAATAAAATATATTGATTTCTTTTATTAATTAGTCAGAAAAAGAAAAATTGTATTAATAACCAGATATAAAATAAAAAATGGTATTAATAACCAAATATTAAGATTGTACGATTTTATCAAGGATATTAATGGTTCATGTTAAGGTTGAATTGCTAGTCAACAAAATTTTTTTTTTTTTTAAGAGGACGTCCAGACAATCTGACAACTCTTGTCTAGTTCACTCAATTCCCTCTCGCGGGACCTCGAAGGTCCAACTTCATCCCACATATGCCGAGTTGGTGGAGGCTGAAGATGGGTAGCCAGCTCCCTTGCCTCCGCCTTTGCAGCTCTTCTTTCCCTCTTATTTTTAGGTGGAGTATCATTATGAGAGCTATTTCTAGTCACTTTGTGTTACAATTTGGATGTGATCCGAACTTTTTGTTGAAAATGATTGAAAGTTCTAATTAAAGAGTACATTAAGAAGAATCCTATTTAGAATGCTGTTGTTGAATCTTATTCAAGTTTTCTTGGCTAATTCTAATTAAAGTTCTATTTTAAAGTTAATTGGGAGTAGAAATTTGTGCTGGACTTGAAGTAGACTTTGGAATGAAGAAAAATCTATGGAAGGTGTTTGGGTCGAAGACGAGGTGCTTAGGCCCCGACCGTTGTAAATAAAATAGCAAAGTCGATACCTGCTGGCGCTGCAGCGCAAGTCATGTTGTTTGTCTCATTTTTCGTTTTGGACTCTATTTTTGACAATCTATTTTATCTACAACTCTGTTATGAGGGTTTGGACATCTCTTATTTGTTTCCTAAATATATTTGACTCATTTCTACAGTTTAGTTAAGGGATTGGTTTTTTCTCAAAAGAAGTTAGAAACATTGTAAACACATATATTTTTATTCTTTCTTCATATTATAATAAAATTTCAATTCTCTGCAAAATTACATTTTTCTCGTGTTCTTGTGATCAATTATTTCATATTATGATTTAATTTCTTATTTTCTTCAACAAAGTGGTATTGGATTAATCCAGTATTATTTCCGCTTGTCTCAACAAACTGGTATCAGAACATTCCAGTTCATAACACTTCTCCTTCCTGCCTATCCAAGATGCCACCTTGAAGGTCTCCACTCTTGCTTTGGAAAAACATATTCCCTACGTTGAATGGGTCTATAGTCGGGGAACCACGGGTCTCGCTTTGTAAAACATTGACTCTCACATCTCTTTCAATAGAGCTGACATCTCTTTCTCTCCTTAGGCTTTGAGAACGATCACTTTGTACTTCTTCATTTTACCTTTGTTGATGAGCCCACTAGCCTCAAAAATTAGGTTGGAAGAAGTTTGGGTAAGGCATGTTTGAAGGCATTTGCACATATCTCTTGGAGGAGTAGCATGGTGATGCATTCTACTTCTCCAAGTTCTTCATGTTGACTAACAAGTTAGCCACCTCTCTAGTCTCTAGTGCAGTAGGCATCAACTTTTACGCTCCTTCGGCGGCATGGTTAGCATTGTTGGACGTCTCTAACCATTATGGCTTTATTCTCAAAAGCCTCTCTCTTCGCAAATAAGGTTCTTCATTTTCTTCAAAGGGTACACACTTTAAGACTTCGCCCTTTCCTTTTTCAAGAATTTAGGAATTAAGTTAATGATCTTGGCTTAGTTCCTTCAAAATTTCCACTTGTTTTTGCTTCAAGAACAACTCTTTTTACAAAGGAGAAGAATGTGGATTTTTCGATAGACCTTTTGCTCACTTGGTTATATGGTTTTCCACATACGGTACCGATCTTTTGACCTCAAAATTCGATGGGCTATGTTTTCAATAAATCCCAACTCCTCATCCCTTCCATGAGTATTTACTCGCACACATGTTACCGCGTTAGATTGCACATGACTATAACTCTGAGTGGAGGTGCAAGTTCGCGAGCACACTTCAATGTTCAAGTCAGACGGCTAGAGATATTTGGGAGTGAGAGAGATACAATGCATGAAAAATATGGAAGTCGGGTTGAAGGGAGAATTTTACCAAGATTGTGTTTGCAAGATTAGCGTTCAAAGTTGCATTTTTTCATTATCTTTGGAAGTCACCATATGTGAGTATTTATACCAAGAGAGATGAGCTAAGGTTCATTGGATGCTTGACACGTGGTCTTATCCTAGTGGCCCACTCATCTGCTCAACCATGTCAATTACTTACAGCCATAGACCTGTAGCTTTAAAGCTATTTGTTGATGTACGGTGTATCTTGGCAAAGGAGAGACCTATGGAAGATGGCTATCATAGAAGATGTCAATCATCTATGAAATGCACTTTACAGGCAAGGCGAAGCAGACTAAAGACCTTGCGTGACTTTTTGCTTTTGCTTAGTTGACTGTCATGTGACCAGACTCATAGACCTATGAATAATATTTGAGATCTTAAATTGAACTCTTTTTTAGTTCGACCAATCAATCAATATTACTAGGAGTATAATTTTATTAGAAAAAAATTATTATGTAACCTCAAAATTTACAACTTGAAATCATTCGTATAATATTTTGGCCATATCAAGTTCGAAACATTGAATTAGTACTAATTTGGTATCTCAAGATACATAAAATTTGAACAAGCAAAGTAAAATTTATTTTAGTTCAAAGATACAAGTGGGTATTGCTTTGCTAGTGCTCCTACATGGCGAAGGGAGTTTGTTAAAAAAATTTGTATCACTTGTGCAATATGCTAATAGTCATATCAATAATTTCTTTTATTATTGACCAAGAGTCTACCGCTGATGTTAAAAACACAAATTCAACATTTTGTGTATGCATTACGCAGTATATAACAATAGATGATGGTATACTATTTCACTTAACATTTTGTATGCTATGTACCTTACTCCAAATTAAATGTCTCAATTGATTCAGAGTCCTACCCTTCTCTCAAACACAATAACTCTCACACATTTAGAACTTCACATGTTGCTACAATATGCTAAAATTATAATTTTGTAGTCTCAAAAAAATATAATAGACCAAATTGATAAGAATTTCAAAATAAATCATGAATTGCAAAACTCGATTAATTTCTATAAATAATTCAAAGGGGTCGTTCGAATGTGGATCAAAAATTACAAATTAAAATTATACAAAAACATGAAGGGCCCCTTTTCTATAGGATATGTTTTGTATTTCATGTTATGACAAAATACAATTATTGATAACAAAGAAAAATATAAAGACATGTAATATGGGATATAAGCATGATTAAACAAGGGTAGATAAGGCATACTATAATTAAATTTATTAATCGTCGTATCCGACATATTGTATCAAACATATTAGTGTTGACGATTTCTCGATGAAATATTTAAACACTTTTTAAGATGAATCTTATTATAACAACTCTCTTTATTAGAACCACGCATTTGTTTTACATAAACCTTATTTATCAAATCGCAATGCTCCAAAAAATTTATGAAGACACTCCATAATTAGCAAACATTATCAATTGAAGAGTAAAGGTGTCGTGAAATTATTGCATGTCCAATTCTATTCACCATTTAAATTTCCTTTGGGTTGGGCATCATGTTTGGTTTAGATAAAAATCATTTTTAGTATATTTTGATAAAAATTAATAAATTATGTGGTTGAAAAATTGTCAGTCCTATAAAATATGTGATTAAAATTAATTTTTTTGACTTTTACTACATTTTAATCAGCTTTTTAGTTGAACAAAATATGTACTTAATGATTAATGATATTTATCATTAGTGATACTACAACACCAATTTAGATGACATTATATATGATAAGCTTAATCAAAGATAGAATTATGTGACTTATTGAAATGTATCGTTTATTTAATGTCGCTTAGTCCCACCTAAATTAGTATTGTAATATCAATGGTACTACATAGCATACTAAAATTTAAAAGATGTGGTACATGCGATAATATGACGGTGACCTCTAAATATGTACAATATATTATTTTCTAAATTGGCAATTTGCGATATGTCTTCATAAAAAAGTCTAATCCCGCACTCGGGGAAAACTCTGACGATGTTCTACGCGAAAATTTAAGACTTATCGAGCATTAACAAAGTTAAATTCTCATAGCGAAGCACTTCGAGTTAATGCATTACACGCTATCAAGGAAGTCTTGTTTGCTATAATATTAAACTAGCAGATTTCGCAAAAGTGTATACAAATTTATAAATAACTTTATTTATAGATCTCTTCATGTGCACATGCAAATCATATTTTTATTTATAAAATATCAATAAACAAGGTTCAAAATTACTATCTCGAGTTGACTTCAGGACCTATGTATTAATAAATAATGTTATCTAACACAAATAAAACTATTCTAAGTGTCAGCAGGTCATAAATCAAATAAATTAGTCATAAATTTTTGTATTTAATTAAGGATCTTGCTATATATATATATATATATATATATAAAAAGTTTACATAAGGGATTACATAATAGCACATGACACAATATCATTTGTTTAAAACGAAATCAACATTTTCATTTAATATTTTTCCTACACATCATTTTATGTATTCGTTATGTACCATTTTTATGTACAAGTAGCATAATCTTTAAACCTACAATTTAATGATACAAGTATTATCAACTAAATCATACTTAGCCCATGTTTGAGCCACATTATTTTTTTCATCCACATTCTTCTATTCATTTTCAACAACACATTTTTAATAAAATAATATTTTTCATCACATCAATAACTTTTCATTCTTTTTCAATCACATATTCCACATCACATAAAAAAATATATTCTTAACCACAAAATATGCACCAAATACGAGCTAAATACTAGTGGTACCGAATAACATTATTAATGTGTTAAGCGGTGTTCAACTTTCTTGTAAATACCCCCAACACAAATTTTTACTTTTCCCTTCTATGGTCACATTTTCCTAATATATGTACATTTACTTTTACCAAATAATTATTTAAGTATCCAAATTAAGATACCCTCACATGGCTGCACGGCAAACGGAGGAGAAATTCTAGCGAAAAGGACAAAAAAACATCAATTATTATCCTTACGTGTCAGATTTTAAGACAACCTAGGAATTTGTGATAGTCTTTAGCCACGTTTCAATCTGTAATGGGGCAATTGTAAAGACCGTTGAGGTTGATTGGTCCGCTTTAATGGTATCCATATTTCATTAGCAACCACTGTCGTTTTTGGTTAACTTGCCCTTTGCCACTTTTATTTTAAGAGGGTAAAGTTATTTAGTGCTTAAGCATCAGTTTAGACTACGTATGAGTATTATTAATTAATAGTTCACCTTAAAAGTAGGAAAATAAATCACATTCGCATTAACCTTTTCAAGAACACCATAGCAAAATTTCATGGTTTTTCTTTTGAATATGTAATAAGAAAACTACATGAAATGCTTAAAATCTTGTATTCTTATGTTTGGTTAGGTATAGTCATGACAACTAATCGATATTGAACCAATTCAATTAGCCCAACTTTGAGTTCTAATGGTTCATCAGCTAGCCTCTCTAAGCGTGGACCAGAATGAAGGCTCGAGCTCAACCCATGAGCTTGGCTCATGATCATTTCCCTTTTACAATAAAAATTTCAATATATTTTTAAAGAATTCATGCTGCAAAAAGTGTAGTCTACAACCTACGTTTCGCATGCTGCTAGACTTCACTTTCGGGTCAACTTAAAGGGCAAGCCCATGAGCCTGCTGGCAAGCCGCCCATAGAGGCAAGTCGAGCCTCCTAGCCTGCTCATAACTTCACCATTACTAATTATGCATAAGTTGTTTAACGTGACTTAAAGTTTAAAGTCATATATATTTTACATAGTATTAAATGGTACAATGGACATAATTTGAACTTGTTTTATGTATTAATGTTGAGTGCTTATCTATTCTATCTTATTGAGTATATCATTTGAATCTTCAAAAATTGTTGATATTGTTATTACCTACTACTTTTAAAGAATGCTTTTTATGGATGGATTCTATATCTTCTTTTACCCTCCAAGGCAAAATTGTATACAATTTTATGAAATATATGATATTTTGGACGTTCCTTGAATTTTCACCGCATAATCTTTGTATAAATAATTAAATACAACATCAATTTAGGTGTCAGTAACAATGACATTAAATTACATGTTTAATTAAATACAAAAAGATATAGTCCATTTAATATGACCTATGATATATACTAAGATGTACTAATGTTCAAAACAATTGATATTAGATATCATTATTCTATTTATATAGCGTGAAAGATCACTTGTATGCATTTATTCATGACTTACTTGTTACTATACATAGAAAGAGCCACGACCAGGGGCGGGGGGAGGGGGGCTGGGGGACTCGGACCCCCCAATTTTTTGACAGTTTTTTTTTTATTTTAAAATTTTA
>CAIGRN010145360.1:0-13666 GCA_903798345.1 Fraxinus anomala
TAAGACTAGAGTATAGTCCTCGTGAGAACAATAATCCGAACTCAAAAGTCCACTATATTACTTATTACGATATCACACACTTGCGATAGAAAAAAAGCAACAGTAAAACTACCATTTTATGTAGACAGTTTTATTTATATTATGCTAAGAGATAAATTCAACATGTTTTTTTGGCTCCGTCAAATACTAGAAAATAACTTTAGTGATAAGCACTTAAAAATCCATGATGCCACAACATCTTGCGTTAAATTTTGAACAAAGTAATGGAACGGTCCAACTTGAACTGGTGTGTTTGTAATGTAAAATATGAAGCATTATAAATATAAGTCAATATCAAGTAACTTCAAAACTTAGTAATTTTGGAAAGAAATTGTCTTGTTATTTCAAAGCATCCTAGATATTTGAACTTTAGAATGAAACTTAAAAACAATTCATAGCTTCAAAAATAGTTAAAATCCAACCACCACAAAATATTATGCCCTCCACCTAATTCCACCTAATTCTTACTGGACTTAGCACACCTTTTAGAAATATTCACTAGAGTAGAAAAAGTAGATTAAGACTAAAGTATAGTCCTCGTGAGAACGATAATCCGAACTCAAGTCCACTATATTACTTATTACGATATCGTACACTTGCGATAGAAAAAACGCAACAGTAAAACTACCATTTTATGTAGACAGTTTTATTTATATTATGCTAAGAGATAAATTCAACATGTTTTTTTGGCTCCGTCAAATACTAGAAAATAACTTTAGTGATGAGCACTTAAAAATCCATGATGCCACAACATCTTGCGTTAAATTTTGAACAAAGTAATGGAACGGTCCAACTTGAACTAGTGTGTTTGTAATGTAAAATATGAAGCATTATAAATACAAGTCAATATCAAGTAACTTCAAAACTTAGTAATTTTGGAAAGAAATTGTCTTGTTATTTCAAAGCATCCTAGATATTTGAAACTTTAGAATGAAACTTAAAAACACTTCATAGCTTCAAAAATAGTTAAAATCCAACCACCTCAAAATATTACGCCCTCCACCTAATTCCACCTAATTCTTACTGGACTTCAGCACACCTTTTAGAAATATTCACTATTAAACTTACATGTGAAGTTTTCATTTTTGTTCGCATTAAACATTCCTAGTTTGAGCTATTACTACTTTTTTCCCTTGTTCAGGCTTCACTATTTTCTTTCTTTCTTATTTGAGCCATGGCATTACTATATCTCTTCTAAACTTAACACATGAAATTATTTCAGACAAAATCGATTAAACAAAAAAGAAATTGAAAGGGACGTGTCCTACAAAACACAATGGGAAGAAACACCATACACAAACTTCTAGCAGCCTAACCCAAATCAATCCAGGATGCTCGAATGCAGTTTTGTGTGTTTAAACTTTAAGATACTAATTAGTTTTCAACCGTGATACTCGAATGCAATCCAAAATTAACTATAAAAGGTTGTCAGACGTCCCTTTTCCATTCAAAAAAACATGTTTCAGTCTTTGTCAAAAATTTCAGTAAACATGGCTGCAAAATAACTAATTGACATGAAATGGAAAGCAGTTTATTTGTGGTACCTGTTTGTCAGCATGTTCTGTCAGAATTAAAATTGAATCTCTAAAGCTGCATGGCACCATTACATACAGTTCAGAAGAAACTTAAAACATAGAGATATTATAAACAAAAAGACCATAAAAAGTTACATTATTTGATCATAGCATTCCAAGGTGACAACAATTCTTTTGTTTACGATAAACATTGATGAGAATGCTTGTTGTTGATAGTAGAATTCAGCCAATTTTCATATTGAAACCTAGATGCAGAGTATTCTTCAAAGACTTACCATTATATGCTTGTCAGTCATGATTGAAAAAACTAAATATTACACTCTATGACAAGTGTGCCAGTATACCATCACATTCAGATTTGAACACTGACCAATTTTTACAAAAACAATCCAACAAGATTGAAGAAAATGTAGTTTCAATTTAGTAAACATTTAATCGTAAAATGAAGTAATAAATTTTCTCTGACCTCTCAACTCCTGGACGTGGGGGACCTCCATTTATGTGCTCCAAATTAAGAATCTCCCTCAATGCCAGATACTCAAGCACCTGAATAATGAACAGGGACCAACCAATTTGAGAAACTTTAGCTGTACTTTCAAACAAGTATTACTCAAGAACCTGTAGTGACCATCCAATTGGAGTAACTCTAATTGTACTGCATTCAAATAAGTAATTTTGGTAGCTTAATCTGAACAAGATATATATAACACTATGATAAATCATGTTCTAGAATTCTACAGTTTTACCCATCATAGAGAGAAAAACAATCTCCCGAAAAGAGCAAGGTGCAATATTTATCATAATACCGCCAGCTTTATGATATAAGATGCATAACTTGTCCCTAAATACTGTTAACGGTGTTCATATAGCAATGGAAAAGCAAGTGTGATGTTTTACATTCAAAGGGTATTTACACTTTCATCCAACATTAGATTCTAGACTGCCTAGGCCTTCCCATCTGAATTTCAACAAAGTTAGAATTTTTCAAAGTAACAATAAAAATGATTTCTAAATGGAGAGACGGGCTATATGTCAGCCTGCTCATAAGGTATGTTTAACAGCAGGGTATTCATGCATACAGGCAGGAGGACTATCCCAGCAGCTTGAAAACCACAAGAAAATCATGGGCAGGGTCAAGCGTGAATTTAAGGATGAGCAGTTTTTCAACCCAATAGGCTTTCCACTTGGCTTAAATTGAAAAATCAAACCCGCAGTTCAATTCCTTTTCAGATTTAATTCCAGAGTTATGACATGCTTTCAGACATACAGTTGCAGATTTATGTGAGCATTATATAGTAAAACAAGCCAGTTTAGAAAAACCACATAGCTCAAACAAACTTACCTTAAGAAGCTTTCGCAGAATCGGAGTCTTAATGAATTCCCTTCTATAACGCTTCATTATATTGTGTAACATCTGCAAACCTAGAGAACGAAGAGAAAGTTACTTCAATGAAAAATGGGAACATTAGGGAAAAGAATTACTAAAAACAGGAAACACTACCGTTCTTGTTGATAATATCAATCAGAACAGTTCTTGATTTCGTCTTCAAAAGTGCATCCAAAATCATTGAAAGATCTCGATTACTACAAAGGAAAAGATCACATAAAATCATTTAAGCAAACACAAAGGGTGATTTTGCTAGATGAAAGAACAAAATAATTAATTGAATGAATACCATCCAAAGTACAATATCTGGAATTACCTCTGGATGGCTTCACCGTGGCCATTATTCCCTGAAGCAGCAGTTAGAAAAAGAAGTTTCAAGTAGCCTCTCGATGCATCCTGTTAGAGAATAAGACACTTTAAATTATGGAGAATGGCTTATATACATGAACAGGCAACAGGATCAAGTGAGATTGAGATCAATCTTTATTGAAATATGACAAACAACTTCTACCGCATTAGAGAAATCAGAATCAGAGCATTTCACAACATTACTTCCATGTACTAAAAATTTGCGGAACGAAGAACTGAAGTTGCTAATCTTTATAAGGTAGGAAAAAGTTGGATGCCCAAGAAAAAAGAAAAATAAAGGAAGGTAAGAGTAAGAACTTCGCAACTTACTTTTCGCTTGCTTATACCACCGTCAAGATTTAGCAACTCATTTAGTTTTGCCTCAACTGTAAGCATTTAGATGCAGAAGTTATTGCAGCAAAAAGAAAGTATAAGGAGCTCTAGATCAAAGCAAGGAACAGATAATTGTTTACCTGCTTCAAAATGGCTATTTAGGGAAAGTTCCAGTAATTTATTAGATTTATATGGTAATGCGTGTGACTTGTCCACATCTGGATTTTTTTTGTCTTTCATAGAATTAATTTTAAGCTTTCCCTTATTTGCTGAAGATGATGAGCGACGAGTATTCGAAAGAGTATCTGACTTCATTAATTCGCCCCTTTTTCCCTCAATACTAGCTTCCAATTTCCTCTTAGTTTCAACCACATCAGACAACGATTTCCTACAATATGCAGGAGTAGCCACATGGAACTGGGAGTGTTCTACTTCTTCAGATTCAACTTTCAAACCAGCAGATGCAGATCTGTTCACGGAACCTTGAGTTTCTTTGTTCATGTCCAAATGAGCAGCAGCAGCAGAAAAATCCTCAAGTTGACATTCATCATGAACTAAAGTATCCGTAACTTGTGATTTGACACTTGTGCGTTCATTTGGAATCAAATTATCAGAACTTAGAATTTCTGAAGCGGTCTTTAAGAGGTAAAGGGCACTTTCCAGTTGCTCCATCCTATCCTCATTTACTGCTATTTCCTTCACAAATTTGATTTCTCCATCATTTAAGGAAGTTTTCATAATGTCATTCCAATAATAATTCATCTCTTTGTCGTCACAGAACATAACAGGCTCCGGATATTCTTCATCAGAATCATCTTGGACAATTACTTCAGCATTTAATGGATCACCACCACCACCTATATATCCCCGACAATTAGGTGAACCACATACGCACTTTTTTGCAGCAGCCCCAAACACACGTACGTAATTGTAATCAAAAGTGATTTCTTCACCCTGAACATTGAAAGTTCAAAGCATAAAAGTGCATGCATTCCTTACACTACTAATCATTCAAGAAACAAGACAAGCAAAACAAATTTCTAATCAGAAACTAGAGAATCAAAACCAGCACAGGCTAAATGAATTGGAAAATACTGAGCCTTGTATATGTTACTCAAAGCCAATATAATGCTAAATGTGGGATTAACCATCACTACCGCAAACAAGAAATAAGGGGGGAATAATTTCCCAACAAAGAAAATGGTCCAACAGCTATACACACGTCTCACATTCTTACTGAGACAACAATACAAAATCTCACAACCTCAAAGAAAAGAGCAAGCAGGTTGGATAGAAATAGAAAATGAGCCATGTTTATTGGGAGACGGAAGTTCACCTTCTTAATATCCCTTAAAGCAAATAGTCCAACACAAACTTCTCCATTCACCATCCACTGCCCAGCCGATAAGAGTTAATATTTTTCATACACCAAAAAACACGTATGAAATTATTAGTAGCTAGATCTGAAGAAACACGAACATCTGCTTTGTGCTATCAAGAGAATAAATATGGAAAAGCTATATAAGTACATTGATGAGATATGTAGTACACTGGCAGATACTGAACATATCTTTGTGATTAACATTTAACAGTCAACAAATGCTATTTGCACATAATACATGAAACAATCGTAGTGAATTCAATGTCATTTATCTGAGAGAGATTTCAGCACATCACTCATGCACACACCGTCGAGTGAAAGTTACAACTTAATCCTTGTAAATTGCAGATTCCATGCTAGCATTGATAATAGGTCAGCCAAGAAACTTGTCCAGCACTTTTTCTAACCCACCTAAGATCGGTGCATTCTTCTCCCATCGATAACAAAAATTTACCATGTATCGTCGAACTTTTTCTTGTCCATCTAAGAACAATGAGTTATCCTCTTCTAGAAAACAAAAATCTACTACTGCCAAATTTGACCCCATAAACTCTGGGCAGAGGAATGGGTGAACTACTACAGTCCTGATAGAAATTTGAAAGAAAAAGGTATTTTAAACAAACTGGATCCATAGTCTTCACAGCCACAATCTTGATGGTGAAAAGTTCAGATTACTATTTTCTGAGAAATAACTAGTATCCCTCCAGAGAAAATATTTGATGCCAAGTATATCACCTTGAAATGGCCTATTGTTATCTTCTCCATTTCAGAAATCTCTAACAGAAAATAGCCCTTTTTGCATCTTAATTGAAAAATTAAAAACGTGGACTCCTCAAAGTGATATACTCACATTAAATAGTAGTTTATCCTAAAATGTCAAGGCAGGTCATTTCACAAATGATCTCCATTAATTGCATTGAAATTTTTTCTTTTGAAAAAATGTTGATGTTCTGGAGGTTAACTTATCTCCACATTTTCAAAACCATAATCAGTAAATATTTCACAGGCTAAGCAAATTTATCGGCGTTCTATGACCTGATACTTCTTCAAAATAATAATACAAGCCAGTCGATGATATGAAGGAAAAACAGGAATCAAATTTTTCAATAATTAATATAGTATCAACAAGCAAAGTGAAGAAAGATGGAAATAGGGGGAACATTATCTGCAAAAAGTGGGAAAAAATAAACCGTGCAAAAAAACAGGAATTATCTAAGAGATTAAAAGAAAGTTCTGCAAACTGCATGGCATTTTAATTCTAAAGTGAGACTTGAACTATTTCCAGATCTACATAAAAAACTAAGTTTGCAAGATATTACCTTTTCTGTGCGGCAATTAGGATCACAGCTATGATTTATGAAACGGCCCAAATTTCCTTTAGCACAGGCATCAATTACCTGGAAAAGAATCACAAAATTCAACTTCTAAAGCATGTAGAGGATCTCTATAACATCACGTCTCTAATTATGGGAAGATTTATAGGTAAAAAGTTTAATGGAAAAAAATGTCAAATCCTAAGATGATTCAAAATTGAAATGAGATTGAATGCACTTCAGCCTCATCAATCTGAAAGCAATTGACCAAGTTCTATCATATTGAATATAAACCATTCCTTCCTAACAAAGCTGACCACACACAGGCAAGCTTTGCAGATCTAGAGTAAGTTCATGCTTAAATCACGTGAAGCCAGAATAATGATCAAATCCACATATCAAGACAAAAGAGATTCACAAAATGCTGTGTTTATCCCGCAGAGATGCTAGAAAATTAAACACAACAGAAGCACCAATCCATGTGTCAAAATCGCAATGTCTAGGGAGTACACTAGAGGAAATACATTCACAACCCCAGAAGCCCCCACTCACAACCACCAGCAACAAAACCATGAAAATAATCCAACTAGTTATTTAACAAAAGACCCACCTTCCTAAATAGAAAATGTAAAATAAGCAATCTACCAAGCACTTCCAGACTCCTGATACAACCACGAAATTCTAAAGAAGAAAATAAAATAAAAGCTCTAAATGTTAAATCCTTTCGAGTTACATAGGATGGCTGAACAAAAGGAGACATTAGTATTGTCGTGGTTCATTTTATGTGGGGTTTTTTCATCATTGACAAAAGAACGGAAGGTGGAAGAGATGAACAGAGGCTGTTGGCATTGCAGCTGTATGACCTGGTTTTAAGAAAACCCTGAAGGCCTCTTCTTAAAATTGCCTTTTGAATTGGATACAAAAGGAGAGACTCCTTCCCATCAAGAGAGTGCTTATCATTCGAGCACTTCCAATAAAATATTATAAAGGGTTACAGTAAAAAAAAAATACAATGCAAGACAATCCTTTTCAAAGCAAGCAAAATTCACATGCAAGAGTTAGCAACGGCACTAACTGAAGTTTGCCTTGAAGCAAAAAAACTGACAAAGTTAACGACAGGATTAAGACTGATTGAACTAATGCAATTTCAAACGGATGTTTTAAACACTACACATAGTAACAAAGAGTAAGTAATGATTGTCAAACCTCGCTTCCATTCAATGTCATGAAATAAAAATGCTTATGACCCTTCAAAGCGTACTCTCTTTGACGTGTTTCATAAGCATTCATATCAAGCACCTGTGAGATCCATAAAGTCACATCAGCATATAAGTGAATTTGCCTCATCAAGACCCTAAATGCATAAATACTTGTGAATATGGATAAATATATGTTTAATTTACTCTACATGTTAAAATATGAAACTATGAAGAAAGTTTTTAAATCAATAAATATCACTATGTTTTTGTGTGAACTTAACACAAAATTGAGATCATAACAATTATAAATCTCCCTAGCCAGAGGTCAATTTCCATAAACAAACTTCTAATATCTACATTAACCAAAAAATTCCAAAACCCGTATCATTCATGCAATGCCCACAGTGCCAAATAAAAGGGGTCAACACAACTACAAGAAAACCCTAGAGGGGAATATGGAGGCAAATGTATTGTTTCGCATGTATACAACGCAATGACGTATTTTCCAACTTCCGTAGGAACCGTGTCACATATTAAAAAAAAAACTATATTTTAATGACAAGGAACAATGAAGCCCGCAAAATATTAGGATGCTAACACTTAGCAATGAAACAGAAAAATCAAAAGCTAATTTAGTGAAGACAGAATAATCAGCAACTCTAGATTGGCAAATCGATTTAAAATAATCATCTTACATTTATACCTAGTCCAAATTGGCAATAAGATGCAAAACATTCCTCTTCCGTTCATTCCATCTAGCAAGTACAACTGTTTAACTACTTTCAACATGAAGATTTTAGCATAAATTAAGCGAACAGAATCCAAGTCACCTCTCCAACATATTCAATAAGAAACTGTCCATCAGCGATATCTTCTACCACCTGAAGGCCATATCCCTTCTTTCCACATCTGAACCACTTTAACTTAGCATACTTATGCTTCTGGAACTGCAAGCATAAATATATATATATATATAACTGATCGTTAGATGCAAATGCAAAATCAATACATAAATGTGGAATTTACTGGAAAATTAAGCACCTGTTGGTTTGAACAAAGTTCACCAAATGGGCAGGTTCCTTGAACGCATTCAATGTTAAGCATCCTGTTCAAACATTTGTCTTCACAACCACTTCGACCGTCTGACAGGGGTTTGCAATGGCAAACCATTATCTGTTAAAGAATAAAAAAGACTTATTAAAAAACTAAATTTGAAATGCGTAGGATCATCTGTAATGTCATTCAGGTTTCAAATACTCGTGTTCATATACAGAAAAGCAGATAAAGGTAAACATCAACCAAACAGACAGAGAGAACACATTATTCATACATGGTACTATCCTTAATATATCATTTTTGTGCACTGCTTACAGTCTTACACTTTTTTTATATTTGAGTAGTTGGTCCCGTGCAAACTATGATATTGAGTCAAAGAAAACTAAAGAATCAGCATATTTCCAAAAAAAAAAAAAAAAATGTAAACATTCACAAAATTCTTAAGCACACGGTGAAAGGAAGCTTGGAGCATCCAATGTTCAAATCATATTGCTGAGAAATGGAGCATCACAGTTTTGGCTAGTTTATTTAAATTAATGAATCTTAGCAACCACTCATGTTCTAAAGAATATAAAATCACACTCTACAATGTTGGCACTTTTCATGCCTGCAGATCCCATGTCAATTGCATATGCTGGGATCTGCTGACACAACTTATAAAATCATTGACTTGTCAAAAGCATCATATCAATCCCCAATTGTCCTGTCAATACAATTATACAGTCGCAAATTGCTTGACAGGTCCTGGAATATCACCGGGCCACTAATATCTACATCGCTAACCATTAAAAGGCAGGACAAGGTATATGTTTTAATCAATATAATCGTCAATTCTACCCAAAAAAAAAAAAGGGTCTTTGTTGTGCACACAAATTCACCTAGAAACACTGAAACTATCCACGAGATATATGTAAAGTAAATTTTGAGATTCGACATTAAAAAAGACACAGATAAGTGTTTACCTCATCAATGGTTTGGGTTTTGCGACTGCGATGCAGAAACAAGTTTGACTTGATAAGCGTCCAAGATGAATGTTGAGCAACTGCAAAACACAGACTTATATCAGACATAAAGCAAGGAACTAAGGAAGAGATCACCATTAAATGCATTCGAAATTCAAATGCAGAAATCCTTATGCTGTCACATCATTGTAATGATTAAATACCAGTTGATTGATTTTGGTTAGACTTCATGAAGGCGTCATCCTCACATGAAGCATCAGATATAGCCAGCTCCTTATTGATATCTGCATCTGACTTCTCTTGTGGAATTGAGCAGTCAGAAAAGTTTTTATCCCTGTTATCCTTGCAGGTCCTTTCATATGAATCAGAGACCAAAAAAAAAAGATATTAGCTATTTGATCCAGTCTTGCTAGTAAAATTGGTTTACCAACAATACTATTTGAACGTACATTCCATTCTTTTTCCACCAAGAACATTTCCTTAAACTCATTAGTCGTCAAATTTTGGAGTAACCTATCTTCATGCAATTAACAAGAGTCGACAAGTAAAACCAATAAAACCATAAAATTGAAGAAGCAATCCTGACAGAGTTCTATAAGAAGATTTCTTTTTTTATTCTCTCTTTCTGAAACTTCCATTTTAAACATGAGCAAGTTATATGTCATTCAACAGTACAAATTTTAATTGCCAAAAGAGTAATGATACTTTGAATTCTTGTAGAAGCAATAAATCTACAAAGACGGGGTCAACTGGACCAGATTGATACAATATGCACTGCTTTGTAAGATAAGCCTTGTAATAATAAAGAAGCTGTCAATTAAGATGCTGGCATTAGGAGATAACTTGGATTCTGTTTTACTGAAAGATGCGTATATCATGGTAAGAATTGTAGCATAACTGCAAAGCTCAAGTGCAACAGACACGATTGTTTACCATCTGCAGTTTGCTTCTTCAATTTGATCTGCAAGTGTAGCAGGTATTCGCCTCCATTTATCACAATCATCACAAAGTACCCATGCGCTCCTCGCTGGAACTGTACACTCCCTTTCCCCACAAGGAAAAAGTTCTAAGTTGTGTGTCTCTCCAATTGATCTTTGGCTTGCACATCCACTTTCCCTGAGATCAGACGATAATTGATTTCCTACAAAATAATTACGGTATGAAAGAGGTCTAATCATCTAATACTTCATTAATAAGGAAGTTCAACTTTCTGATTCTTTTTCTGGATCTAAGAGGGGAGGATCACTCGTCCACGTAATGTATATATCCAGACTTATTACAATACCTGCTTCCACTCCACTGAAGATGCAGCAATCACCACCCTCCTTAACATCATGATTAGCAACTGAATGGCATTGGCTTCCCTTCTTTCTGGAAGCATTT
Organism: Fraxinus anomala; assembly: GCA_903798345.1. Taxonomy (NCBI): domain Eukaryota; kingdom Viridiplantae; phylum Streptophyta; class Magnoliopsida; order Lamiales; family Oleaceae; genus Fraxinus; species Fraxinus anomala. The sequence continues at coordinate 10,937 of CAIGRN010145360.1, forward strand.
CTTTTCTTGATGGGTAGATCCAAAACTTCGGACCTACCCTTACTTCCTCCATTTTCTCTAGAATTTTCAGGAATTTTTTGCCCCTTGTTAGAAGGAAATAGTTCCTTGCATATCTGTGACTCCGACAACTCAACTGCACTCACAAGTGTAGAAGGATTAATATCCTTACTGGTCTGGACTTTTGATGCCTCACAAGAGGTTCCCATGTCAGCAAATCTTGAAAAATGCATAGGATCTCCAGAAACTCCCTCAGAGCGAGATGTGTCCAAACATGCTTTTCCAGCTGTGTTCATGGAAGCATCAATATAGTAAGACTCATCACCTAATCTGTGTCCATGTCCAAGTTCCACAGAGTCTTGAGCATTATTCATGATTTCAGAACTAAATAGCTTGCTTTCCACACTGCAGTCACCTACCTGAGGGCACTTTCCTCTCTTTTTTCCTTTCTTAGTGCTCTTTGGTGGCAAACTCAAACTTACAACCTCTCCAGAGGAAACATACACCTTTGACAAATTCAGAACATCGTGCATATTTTTTGAACCTTCTCCAAAAATTCGAAAATCAGGAACTGAGTTTATAACTTCTGAATCAGGTGAAGTTCCTGGATCTGAACACCTGTTATTATTTGCCGCTCCCAATTTATCAACCTCCTCCTGGCTAATAATTCCCCGAGGATCTACTGAAATGTAAGCAGACGGATTATCAACAATGTCCTTGTCATCAAGGTGTATATTAAACATAGAAGCATCAGACAAGGTCAACTTCTCCAAATTTCCTTTACATGGCAAACCTATACTTCTAGCGACCCCTTCCTCCAACTTGTTTTCAATACCCTTGTATAAATTGGAAATATTTTTCTCCTTTTCTTGAAGATTTTCAACATAATTACTTTTTGAATAGTACTGGCCCTTTGTTTTTCCAATTTTAACCTTCAAAGAGATATTACTAGTTAAAGTGCAGCTTTTTCCGTTTGGTTTTTTTGAATTTCTAGCCCTCCTTCCATTCACTAGACCATCTTTTGCCCTCTTTGGTCCTATCCCATTATTTAAATTCATGTCGAGCCCAACATTCACTTCAAAACCTTGGATTATATTTCCCAGAGATCCCCAAACTGAGGAACGAGCACGTTTGCAGAATGCACTTCTCCTCCTCCTTGAAATTTGCAAGGAAATCGAATCCAGTATTTTGTTCTTTTTAGCTGTTCGCCTGCATTTTCCATCTGGTTTATGCTCCTCATTGTTTTGATTTAATTTAAGGTTGCGCCCGCTCCTCCTCCGTGAAGAATACACAATTAGAGGTTTTGTTTCAGGAACGTAATCAACTTTAACCACATCTTGGCCTTCACAATCCTTCTGCGAAGATGGATCAGCTTCATGAACAGACTCGGAATAATATTTTACCTCGGTGTCTTGCTGTCTGGATGGATCAACTTCGACACAAGAATTAGGAGCATCAAATTTGACAGTGTCTTTTGCTTCATCAGCTCTATGCCCAGGATTCTCGACAAAGCTTAAAGAGTCAAAAGCAGCAAGAAGGAGATCTGCACCTGAAAGATCTAATGTGGCCATGAGTACGGATGGCTCTGCTCTCACATGGGAGGGCTCAGACAATTGTGGAGAAACAGATAATATACCGCTGTCACAATTATGACCGACAACAGGAGATCCTTCCTTGAAATCACAAACATTCTTGCCTACCGATATCTCAGTAAGCATATTACTGATTTACCAGATTTGTCTGATAAAATTAGAAATCTCAGCAACGGCAATACAACAATGTCCTAGAAGTAGAACCCGGAGTCATGAAAGACTCTTTCCAAAGAAATTCATGGCAGCGACATCTGATCCTAACAAATAAAAAGATACAGATAAGGAAATGGAACCCACAGCTAGAAAAAAAACTCAATTTATAGAAACACTACCAATGAAATATACGAACTGGAGAAATTCACAGCTTCAACATCTGGAAACTAATTTAAGAATCGTATTTTTACAATAACATGTAGTAAACCTGTATAAGTTTCCCCAACTCTTATGTTTAATGTCTCTCATGATATACATGAATTAATACATAAAATGCATATAAAAAGGAGAGAAGCTGAGGAGTAATTGATGCATGAAAGATATGTATTAAGTGCAAAATTTTATCTATGATGTAAATTTTTTTCCTTTTTTTTTTTATAAGTAATCAGAAAATTTTATTAATCAAAGAAGAATACATAGGAAGTGTATTATCAGTTTAAAAAAGAAAGAAAATACATGAAGTTAGACCGCCCCTTTATAGGATTACTAGTCAGGCATTAAACCAAGTATACAAAGTCAGATAAAATAATTTTATAAATTGCTCTGTGGTCCGTAATTGATCTTCAAAGCATCGATTGTTCCTTTTCCTCCACACACCATACAATGCATATGGAACCCACAGCTAGAAAAAAAACCCAATTTATAGAAACACTACCAATGAAATATGCTAACTGGAGAAATTCACAGCTTCAACATCTGGAAACTAATTTAAGAATCGTATTTTTACAATAACATGTAGTAAACCTGTATAAGTTTCCCCAACTCTTATGTTTAATGCCTCTCATGATATACATGAATTAATACATAAAATGCATATAAAAAGGAGAGAAGCTGAGGAGTAATTGATGCATGAAAGATATGTATAAGTGCAAAATTTTATCTATGATGTAAATTTTTTTCTTTTTTTTTTATAGGTAATCAGAAAATT
>CAIGRN010145394.1:0-16103 GCA_903798345.1 Fraxinus anomala
TATATTATATTAAAATTAAATATTTAATAATAAATTGATTTAATAATTCATTATTTCATAAATAAAAAATAAAAAAACCTGATTTATGAAATCTGTAATTTATTTTTGTATTTTTGAAATGGTGTAAAGTAAATAACTTAGAAATATATTGTTCCCATTATTTATATAGCCTATCAAGGAGCCCCAATCAAGCCCAAATTACATGGCTCAAGCCAAAGCCCATTTGTGTGGTCTTTTATTCAACTTATTAAGTATATCATTTTCACACTTATAAACAAGTATTTCTTTCTATTTCTATCATATGTGGGATAAACAACATCCAAAAACCCATATTTCTATACAAACTTTCCAACAGTTTACTCATCTATTACCAATTGGTTTGGCTTCAAAAACTGATCCATTAGTACCAAAAAATTCATAACTACTCGTATTCAAATCAAAATCTGTGGAAGGTCCTTCAGGCTTAAGCTTCACATCTTCTATTTCATCTACCTTTTCCATGTAACTAGACTCGGTCACCTTCCAATTAATATTTCCATTTCTCTGCATGAAATTCGAAAGAGCCAACTTGCAGTCAGTCAGTTGACCTTTCGTCGTGTCAACACTCATATCGACCGAAAGGCTCCTTTGAGCTTTTTCCAATATTGTTTGTAAATATTTCCCTTGAGCCTCTATTCTCATTTGCAGTTTCCTTTGAACCTGCTATGAGAAAAATAAATAGTGGGTTGTCAATAAAACTTCTATCTTAAGAGGGCTTAAAAAGAAGATTTCATAAAAATATATACCTCAAGCTGTTCTAGTAAAGTTTTCTGCCCTTCAATCTGACATCTTAATGCTTCAGCAATTGGGATCTCTCTGTTCAACACATCAAACAATTAGTCAATGGAATATTGGTGAAATCGGAGATCATCACACAATCAAAACAATTGGCTGAATCCCATGAAACCATTTCATTGAAGTTCATTGATATCTTCTTTTCATATAGCAAATCGACTTCAATTTATCTTATTAGGTGTAGTGAAGACGAGTGAATCCTTGTACAGCACTTCTACCTTATCTCAAAGGGTTCACCTTGCTCGACAGAACATAGGTTATTGAACACCACAGATAGGCAGTCCATATCTGCTATAAGCCGACAGCAAGTTTCAAAATCGAAAAAAAATAAAATGCAATAGATAGTTGATTCTGAAGCACCTACCCCTGCTCACTCTTTACTGTTAGTGATATTGTGCTTGTACTTGCCACATGCATATTGTACTGTCCATAAGAACTCCCTACGAATGAAAAGCATTAGTCTAAACTAGGGAATAAAAAACCAGAACAGAACATTAACGTGTTTTGTTTAAATTGTGAAATGGCAGTCGACAATACTCACCACCGTTCTCTTTATTTTGTTCACGAGCGTTTTGTTTTTTGGCATGCTGCTGCCCGAGTCTATACTTCTACACAAAGCAAGAAGTAAGAACCATTCCATTATTTTGAGTCGACTACATAAAACCTTTTGTTACTACTCATAGTTCATTCCAACGTCGAACAGGAGAAAAGAAATGCAAAAATGAATGATTACCTGTAGATGACTCTTCAAGTGATACAATGTCAAGCCCTTTAACCCCATTACCCTCAAAACTGATTTTGGAGTAGCTTCTGCAAAATATTAAGCCTCCGTTTGGCGACCAATTTATGAATGATTTTTTAATTCAATCAAAATAACATTCAGAAATGCTACTCATTTATTATGCACATATTTAGTAGAATTCTCTATTATTCCTCTTTATAAATGATTTATAAATTTGCCATATCGTGGCTAAGATAATTACTTGTCACTTCTGTAATGTGCATAAACTGTCACTAAATCAACCTGAAAACTCAATTTGATTACGCAACAAGAAAATTTCTTAAGATCATTCAAGAGCAGATTACATAAATTTACTGATCAAGAAACGGAGAATTTTGAAGAACTACTAAAGATCAATCCGATCAACAACAAACTAAGCCATATTCCTGATAAATTTAGGGCCCACTAAAGATTAACCTGATCAACGAATAAGCTATTAAAAATTTACAAATTATAAGCAAAAAATTGACTCACTATCATGGCCACCAAGTTTTGTGACAGCATCCACAAAACTATCATGAAGATCAGCAGTCCATCTCAGTCGTGGTTTTGTGTCTCTTGTCATCACCACCTCGCCACCACCTCTCGCCACCCCATCACCGCCATATATTCTGTCCATCTCCATCTCCACCTCGCACCACCACAACAACTACTACATAAATCTCTTAAAAATTCACTCTCTTTAACCCCTCCTCATGCCATCTTTTATTCTATGACAAAGGGAAAATGAGAATTAGAGAACAAAGTAACTAAAGAATCAAAGTTCGAATCCACAAGAGAGAGAGAGAGAGAGAGAAAAAAAAAAAAAGGGATTGTATATAAAGAAAACAAGATCAGATTGCTGAATTAAGCATCGCAAAAAGAGGAAATTGCAGCAGTGGTCCCTAACCTTTTTCATTTTTGCAGATTTTATCCTGACTTTCATTTTGTGCCACCGAAGGTCCCTAACCTTTCATAAATATGCAGGTAGGGTCCATCTAGACAGAAACATACACTTTTCCGTTAGTTGATCGAGAAAATGAATTTCACTGCATTATTAATTATTTCTATAAGAATAAAATGATAACTTTATCTCTTTTCATATAAAAATAATTAAATAAAAAAATATCATCTTCCACAACTACCCCATCCCATCACATCCTTCTCGAAATTGACCGTATCAAAAGTTAAAGAGGATAAATTTGAATATGCGCATCTTGACGTGTATCGACAACCATCGTACATTCATATTTTGCTTTCATAGATGTTCCATTTATGCAAATTAGGCAACGCATTGAGATAAATCCTCGAATGCAAGGTCCAACAGCCATGAAGAAATAGCCAGGATTAGTTCTTTCCATGTCATGAATGATATCCGTATGTCTGTAAATTATTATGAGGTCTTGAAACTCATGCATTATATATTTTCCAATAACCCATGATATTGCTTGTCTTAATCATTTCAATGGATGCCTGATTACTCCCCAACTATTACGTGGTGTTATAGTATAGTTTAAGGTGTCGATCTCATACGGAGTCAAAAGAAACACTACAAGAACGAAAACTTGAGGAAAAAAGATCAAATAGCGAGATGAAAAGAATGTGAAAAAAAGTATATGCTTAAATATATCCTAAACATACATAATAAAATGAAATTAGAACAAGGATCAAAACGGTAGTAAAGCTTCGGGCTTTTACCGTCTGGATCCAACACTTTGATTTTTCAATCCAACTATAAACATGGTTAGGGATTATAACACCAAATTCTCCAATTGGAAGATATGGCAATGTGGTCATCCAGTTTCTCAAGTAATTCTCGGATCTATTCCCCCTTAAATCCACAGTTTACATCTATAAAAACTAGTAGTCTAGTTCTAAAGACGACACTACGTTCAAAAACAATTGTGTAACAAAAGATCACATAAATATTCAAAATTCTATAGCTCAACAAAACCAAACCATAGCAAGATTTAACATAATTGTCTTAAACTATTATATGGAAATCTAATATGGAATTTAATCCTAGTATCTTAAACAATAGCGCCTAATATGTGAATTATATTATAGTCAAAATATTTTCACTAATCAATTACGCCTTAGGCTTTACCGAGGAATTAGCTCTCCACGAGAGAAATTTTCCTTTTTTGGAAGATGACTTTCTTCAGTCTTCAACCGGGAGTCCCGCCACCCCCCCCCCCCACCCCCTCTCTCCCGTTTTGGATTCTTTCTCGTACTATATAAATAAAATCACGGACAAGCAAAGGTAATGCTCCAGATTTGTGCATATTACGAGCAATATTTTTAGCTTTGAAAATGTTCAATTAGAAAAATACTATTTCATAATTGTAGCTCATGGAGTTTGCTTTCCAACGCACTTTTATTCACCTCCATCAAATAGCTAAAAAGAACAATATCACACTAATGCTGACGCCGATAGAGAAGCTTCCCGATCAGGATTTTTTCTAACCCCTATTTCACCCTTCATTTTTCTACACTTCTCTCTCTCTCTCTCTCTCTCTCTCTCNTCTCTCTCCTTTTTTTTTTTTTAATTTGATCAAGCCCACTTGAGTTGAAGATTAGCTATTAGGCTTTGGATGTTTGAAATTTTTCATTGATTGTTCATTTCTTCCTATTTGTAACTGGGCTTGGGCTCAATCGATCTTAGATTCATATCTACAACAAAATCATTACAAATGACTCAGAATTTTGGACACTACGGAATTGAAGTTCATGATGGAAAAACATAGCCAAAATGTCCAAATAACACATTTAATCTAGCAGTTAAACCCATAGAAGTAATATTCATAGTACACTTCCATGCACTCATTGATATCCAAAGAGCAAGTATGTTCAGTTGTATAAAGGCGAACTACAAAATAATTATATGCGTTGAACTTCGTAGCTCTCAAACGCCATTTGTAACTATCATCTACACAAACAATTTTGTATTTAGTCTTATTTGATATCTTCACTTAGAATTCGAAGTTATATTTCAATACAATCGAGTGCACAACTTCCTAAAAATCTTTATTGGTGTCAAATAATTGATCCACTTGCAATCTTCCATATCGAGAATCAAATGTGACATACGAGAAAGCAATGATATCCTCGTTTGTAAATGAAATCTCCTTCTCATTGTCTTGAACTATTTTGGGATCTGTGTATAGCATGTCTTCGGAATAATTACATCGTCCTCTTGAACAATCTCCATTGTATCCCAAAAATCATCTACGATATGGACAATTTCATCAACTGCTTCATGTTCATTCTCAAGAATGTCTTTTCTCATAGGATTTACGCAGAGAAAATGGTGCTTTTAGTTGAGATCAATCAGGCACTTCAATTCCAAGTATGAAATAATCTTACCGGTGGAACTGTAAACTATGTATTGTCAGAAAAAAGAAATCTAAACTTCATCTCGTATACAGATGAATCAACACTAATCAAATTGTGTACATCACGATAAATATTAGATTTACAGTAAATTTTGATAAAAATTGATGAAATGTGTGATTAAAAAGTTGTGGACCCCATGAAATGTGTGATCAAAACTATGACTTTGGCTTAAGATTTTAATTGAATTTTAATCCAAACCAAACAGGGGCTGAGTTAGTTGTCAAGTTTGACTAGACTCTTTAGCCGATTCCCCCTTACTAAATAAGCATATTAAAATAAAAAATATTTTTGTTAGCTAAGTTAGAAATAATTAAGTTAAAATAAATGCTTGTTAATTATTACTTCTTTTAAGCTTGGTGGCTCTTAAATTCTTGATAACTATAAACGAAGAAGGCAATGACCAATTTGATTGTCCATGTTACAAACAAGAGAACAGTAAGATAAACATATTTTTACTGTAATCATTTTAATCACACATATCAATCCAACCCGATTATTGACTCGGCAAAGTACTTGGTCAACAGATAATTGATTCAAACAACGGGTCATTGTTAGGTAAAAAAATTTTAAAAACTTAAATTAGGAACCTGACCAAAGTTCGATCTGATTATAATAAATTGACCATTTAATAAAAAATCGGTTAAATAACTAAAATTGGAAACCAATCACGGTCATAACAAATGGACCTTATTCCAAAACTTAAATTTTTATTAAAAATAATAATGAAAAGGTTACCAAAGAGATGGCAACTTTACCTATTTTCCCACCACATGTAACTCTTTTATATCCATTTCTTGAGTATCATAATTGATAAATTTTCAATGTGGGGTTGACAAAGTTCAACAACACACTTTTGTAATACACTTTCAATGTGAGATTAACAAACTCCAATAAACCACACTTGTTCAATATTATTTATGGCCACATCGTGCATGACTACAAAATTAAACTATTCGATTCCTATATATTGCTAAATTTTTTTTAATCTGATAAATTATTTAGTAAATTGGAATAAGTTTTTAAGTGATCCAACAAATTAAAAATTAATAAATTATATATTAAAAAACATACATTTGACATATCTGTATTTATTTTGAATTGGTGATCTGAAAATTTAATTATATAATGTTGTCAAAGTAAAATTAAAATATTTATAAATATTCATTTATTGCCTTCGGTTTGACCCTTGTTCAATGCTATTTGAACCTTTTGACCCTTTCTCTTTTCTGGGTCGGATTTTAAAACATTACGTTTTATAATTGAATTTCACAAATTGTTTTATATATGCGAGTTCCTGTGTCTCTTTGAGGCTTTGCATTACATCAACCTTGGAAGGATAAAAAAGATTAAGACACAAAAGAAACCATAAAACATTAATGTCATTAAATGACCTCATCTAGTTAGCAAAGTACCCTTTGATGACACCACCTCTTGTAAGAGATTCATAGTTAGGATCATAATTGTACGAATACCAAGTTTCTGTCTTTGGATCCCATCGATAGACATTCTCTTCGTCGAATCTCCAGTCACATGATTCGTAGGTATCTTCGCTGCATTTATAGTTGAATTTGTAGGCGACAAAGGTTCCCATGTTTGTCGAGCAGTTGAACATTGTTGCGGAGGGATAGATTTTTCGGACATGCACCTTGAACTTGAACTGAGCCCATGGCTTTAGGTGAACGACATTGAATTCATCGTCAAAGGAGAAGCACCTGATGCTTAGATAATTGGTGTGGTTGTTTGTCACCACCACGAGTTTTGTCTTCTCGTTCTCGTTCTCTTCCTCGTCTTTGCCTATAGCATTGGTTGTTGGGATGAGCAAGAGGAGTGCGACGAGGAGAAGTGAGGTGGTGGTCCATTCTCCTGAAATACGTCACGCAGGAAAGATATCTTGTATGTAAATATTGTCGGTAATTGTTGATGGAATTTTTTTTTTTTATTTTTTTTTTTTCAAAATTAATCATCATTCATGAAGGGCTCTCTTCGAATTATTCGCGTTTTCTAGATAATATGAGACAATATTACAACATTGGACGGTATAATGAACCTCAACAAGATATTAACATTTTTATTTTTTAATCACACACAAAAGAAATAGAACAAGGAAAGAATAAGATTATTACATACCTGTCATTTTTGGGTTCTTGAATGTATCAATTCTTGATGGAAAAATCACCAGAATTCCTTGATGTTCTTGAAATGAATGTTTCAAGAAACCTCAAAACGGAAGAGAGGAGAGATTCTGACAAATCCAGGTGACGAAGGCAATGGTGCACCCAGTAAATAAATGTTTTCCAGGCGTTATAAGCAAACCAAAAAAATCTATTTTTAGATACATTAATTTTTCAAAGCAGGAAATTAGAAAAATGTAAAGAATTTTGCATTTTGTTATATATAATACAAACTGATATGCCAAATTCAAATATTGCATATAAATAGTCATATTTATATGAAAATATAAGTACAAAAGATGGAAAAAATATATATATATAGTTAATTCGTAGGAGCTATTATTGTTTTCAATTAAAAAAAAAAAAAAAAAAAACCTCTCCTCAATGCAAAAACCAATATTTTAAAACGACAGATGTGAAGCCCCTGTTTGATGGCCTTAAAATTTTAAAAACATAATTTTGAATAGTATTTTTAGAGAATGTGTAATTAAAAACTATGAAAAAAATTTAGATTATGTATAAAATATTTTATTATTTAAATGTGGTTGAAAATATATATGAAAAAATAACTTAAAATAAAGGGAATCAAACGGGGCGGAAATTCACTTTCAATTCAATCAATAATATAATGGAATTATTATTGGATTTTTTATTTAGGGGAAAAATTAAGTTAATCATAGAAAAAATTGAAATGTTTTTATCATCACAAATAGGAGCAAGAGCGGTTTGGTTCAGAACGGTTCTAAAGTGAACAGAATCGAATCAAGTACCAATGAGAATATTAGAAATGGAACCATTGGTTCCATATTTAATTATAGAATCGAATCGGAACCAATCCAATCTGTTCCGATTCGGTCAGATTTGATCTGAGTCTTTATATTGAAAAAATTATAAAAATAAATTATGAAACTACTTGACAAATTGAAAAGACAAAAATAGAATATGAAACCACTTGTCATTCTTGTAATCTAACAATATAAAAAATCAATTAAACAAAGCAACAAACAAAAATTCGCTTCAAAACTTAAAATCAACTTATGAAAGCGAAAAATGATAAACTATCAAATACAGCATAAGCGGTAAAATCTCAATCAAAAATTGATTTTTAAGAAATTTTTTATAACAATAACCTGATTATCTTTAGTAATTCTCAAGGATCATGATTCTTGAAGGTTAACCACTTTAAAAACAACGAAAAATTTGAATTCTTATAAAATATTGAATTAAAAATATATATTTCCTATTGTGTTGCATTAAAAGTATGAATTTGTAAAGTTTTATGAAATTATTTATATTTGAATTTCGATTACCCATTAAAAGAAAGAAGAAGAAGCGTATGAAAAATAAAATTTTAATGTAAGATAATTTTAGGGTGTAGTGTTGAAAGATCTAATGTATCTTAGTGTAAGGAAAAAGAGAAATTCGAGAGAATCGAATTCACGGTTAGTTCTTAAATCAGTACTGAGAATTGGACTAAAACCAATCGGTTTTCGTTGTAGTACCAAAATTGACCCATTTAATATAGGAATCGGAGCCGGACTGACTGGTTCTATTTGGTTCCGATTCGGTTCCACCGGGTCTCAGAAAAAATGTCCACCCTTTATCACGTTGCTAAATAATTAAAAAGAAAAATTTTATTTGTGAAACACATAAAGTTCACTAATGAACATACCGTGACCTCCTTTTTTGTATAGGTGATGTGGCCAATATATTTCGGATCCTCTTCACGTCCACGTAGCTCTTCCTATACGCTTGGACAAATCGTTAGAGCACATGACTAAACTCTAGTGGTGGTGGAGGCGATTGTGCATACTCTGATGGTCAAGTCAGCTTTTGAAAGAGTAATATTTGGATGTGGGGCTTGCTTAAGACGTAGCCACTTAAGTAAAAGGGGTTCGAATTCCGGGGTACGTTAAGAGTAATGAGAGCAAAGTTATAGATTGAGGCTCCAAACTTGCATTACCTTTAAATGTCACAATGTGTAAATTTTTATAGTAGAAGTGGATGAGTAAGAATCGTTGAATGAAGTGACGCGTGGCCTCATCGTAGCAGCTGAGATACCTTGTCATAGGCATCAATTGGTCAATCCTAGGCTTATGCATATTTAATGTTATGATCTTTTGCAGCCCTAGTGCCTGACACATAGGGGCTAGATTTGACATGTTGACTTGGTAGAGTAGCTATTTCAGTGTGTTATTACATCAACTATAAATGAAAGATTTTGTATGAAAGATCATTTGCAGTGTCCCTACCTGCCTCGCCTTATCTATGAGGGCTCAACTCTCATATGGATTTGGCCCCAGCACAAACGATAAGCCTCTCCATGGGGGTTTGACCAAAATTGTCATATGTGCAAGCAAAAAAAAAAAGTGGAGTGTGAGTCAATATTCTTTGACTATGTGGCTTCCACGTTGCTATGCTTGAAGCCTCGCTGGAAGAGGCATAACATATACTATAAGATCATCAATGATACATATAGAGCATGTTTTTACACTCAAAATAAGGAAAACTTAATTTCTGAATTACTTCTTGTGTGCCACATCTTTACCTTTTTTTATTCAAATAACTTACTAGAAAAAGTAATTTACACTTAGGACGTGTCTGGTGCCGATTCTTCATCAGCTTAAAATTGAAACATTGATCATTGCTTTGTCAAGGTGGACCTCACCTCTGAGATGGCTAGTCAAAAAAGACCGCCCGATTTTACACGTAACAACTATGAAATCAATTTTTTTGCTTCAAAAATCAGGCCAAACAACCCCTTAGATTATGTAATTCTGCAAAAAAAAAAAAATAATAAGATAAATTCAACTTATTCCATGCAACATTCAAGAAAATAAAAGTCATCTCAAACATCCACCGTCTCCGGTGCAGCCTTCACATCAACATCGGCGGCGCCACCATTATCCAATCCATGCACCGGCGAAGCCTTCTCACTTTTTATTACATGGCCAGCAGCTTTGGCTCCTCCGAAGCTACTAATATTCCCAAATATGAGAATTACCATCCCAACAATTCCGGCACAAAATGCAGTTCCAAATGCTTTTCCAATGTTTCCCGGCAATGCCGTCGCCAGTGCAAATCCAGCGCAAGTCCCAAGCGCTCTCACCCATGAAAACCACACAGAAAATGCGCCTTCTTTCCCTGCTGGCGAACAGTCCAACCAAAGAACCCTTCCAAATGCATGTAGCAAACCTGTTGAAGACATTATTTAGCCTCCATTTGCCAACCAATTTATAAATGGTTTACAAACTCAATCAAAACTCAGATATTAACTTCAACAATACATTCATAACTATTACTTACTATTCATCTTTATAAATGATTTATAAATTTGCCAAACGGATGCTTAAGTAATTACATATATATAGTCCTTCTCTAACCACAGGTCTAACGCTTTTGGATACATTTGAGACGAAGCTATGAACTTCCTCGTTTTGGAAACATTAATTAATTTTTGAAATCTTTATCTTGTAGCGAGTCAAAAGTGATTAGGAGCAAAATAGACTCGGTTTATGACAACGAGGAGTATGGCTAGGACAAATATAAAGTACAATTTCTTTAGATATTACATTGTGCTCCATGTGTCAGGATGAAGTAAATTAGTTTTTCTTTTATTTTTTTATTTTTTGGCACTTGAATAGAGGTCTTGCCGAGCCACTTCTAAGTATATAATAAGGTCGGTAGCTTTTAATTTTTAAATAAAATAGTTAACATGGTATTATAGCGAGTGACTTTATAAAAAATGTGTCACTTGTGAGATATTTGATAAAAAATGAAAAGTAAAAGCATATTGAAACCAATATTTAAATAATATAAGCTATTAAATGAGATGTTTGCCGAACCTGTGGCAGTGCTATGGATTCCGGTGAAAACAAGCAAATGGTGTTTATGCCAATTGTCTTGTCTATAATAAAATCCAAATCCAGAAGTAAGTATCGTCAGTAAAAACCCTAGAAGCTGCATTTTCACGGCGTCTGCTTTTATAAGCTGCTGCAATGGATGAGCCAATGGAAGAGAAATCAAAGGGAACATGAAATATGTCAGCCATAGATATAATAAAGTTACTGGTTTTACACAAAGGTAGCCTGTTGCGTAAAGTACACCGGCAGCGAAAATGCACATTGTTGTGAAAGATGAAAGAAAAACTCCAACAAGACTTCCGGCGGCATGAGGGTACTTGAAAATTGATATGACATGAGTTTTTGGTATAGAATTTGAGGATGATGAAGTGGTTGAACTTGATGTGAATCTATTTGTACTGAAGATATGAGCCATCCCCAATCCCCATATTAGGCCACTGAAAATGGAAACCACCCATAAGGCGGTGAAATGGTCGGATTTTCGGAGCATGTGGTACGTAAACGACGATAAAATGGCGGCTCCAAGGCAGCCGGAGGCGGTGGAATAAAGTGAGAGCCAACTTGCAAAGGTTTTTCTATCTGGGAATTGGCTTTTCCGGATGGTCAAGCCGATGTGTCCCCGGATCATGAGACCGAGGTAGCGGGCATGGGCGGCTGCACCGATTGTGTTGGCTACAACTATGGCAGCAACATACGGCGGAAAGATCCATGATTTTTGGACAAATCCGGCAGGGAGGCAGAAGATGGCTCCAACGGCAGTTGCTAAACCAGCTATGAGTTGCTGGTTATGGCCATAATCGAGTAGGATTGAGAGAATTCCAAGAATTGGTGCTGAAAATATGAGTCCTCCAGCCCAAGAAATTGATGTCCACTCCAATGGGGAGAAATTTGAGTTACTGATTGATCTGTGTATTAGGCCTTCATACCTGCAGGTAAGCATGAAGGTTTAATTAAAAAGCTCGACTATGATCACATCCTCTCACGTGCAAGCTATATTCATATTAGGACGTTTCTGATGTCAAATTTTAAGTTATCGACAACGACGTATATATTTATTTAAGTCTAATCTTCCGCATACAGTCGCTCTAAAAATTCTTGTTCACCTCGTAGGATACTCTTATTTCCAAATTACAGAAAATGTCAAAAACATCCATGTTACTCTCCGTCATATATAGTACTCTAATTCCATGCATGTATTTGGTTCAATTCCTCAAATTCCATCTAACATCGAACCAAAATCCAAAGTTCTATCCAACATAGGAATACATAGAAACATGAAGAATTAAGATAGTTTAATCATACAATAACTTCTCAAACAATTCAGTAATTTAAAGACTCCTTATTAAACTATTTTTTGACTCGGGTTCGGTGCAGAGACAGTCGTGAGGTTTTTGCAAAGAAGTTAAGAGTGTTACTAATCAATACTTACAGTCGTGCTTGGTTCTGCTTGCACTCCAAGCCCATGTAATTCTTCGACCACCCTTGCGGCGGCTCCGGTGGGTCGGACACCGTCTGGCTGATGATCAGAGGGAACACAATAGGAATCAGAACTGTATGAACAAAGTAGGAACAAAGTCCATAAAAATACCATCCCAAAACTTCACTTTTTGTGGGTTTCTCTTCAACCCCAGCATATGCATTGTAAATCTCTCTAGCCCTCTCAATTTTCACTCCCACACTGTGAACATCGAGTGTACCCATATTTTCCTCCATTTCCTTGTAACTTATTCCCCCTAGACTTTCTTGAACATCGGATTTGGTTTCTCCCATAATTTCTTGTCTAATTTTGTTCTGCAGAAACTAGGAATTTAGCTTGGGTTTAAAGTAAGTAGAAATATGTGAGGTGGGGTTTAAAAATGGTTTTGCTAGGTTGTGTAGCAATGAACAGCTGGTTGTGAAACTTTCGAGAGAGAGAAAAACCCTCGATTTAATCACTTGGGCATTTTTTTACAAAATAATATCGGTATAATATTCTTAATATTGCGGAGGATAAGTATTTTATAGCTGTGTTTTGCAATGCATGAAGTCAACAAATATATTCTATAACTTTTTTTTTGTATTTTTCTTATAAGTTATAACAAATTTCTGATGGTGGATTATTCATCAATACTCGAAAAAAGTAAAGAAAGACTTTAAACAAAGACAAATTTAGCCCGTGTTTTGTGGGATTAAATTTAAATTTTTAGTAAATTTTGATAAAAGTTGATGAAATATATGATTGCAAAAATGTAGAATCCATTAAATATATTATTAAAATTAATTGTTGACTTTCATTTAGATTAAAATTTGGATATTAATCCCTACCCAGTAGGGATTTAGTCACATAGACAAATAAAGAAAAATTATAACCACTCATTGATGGGAAGCTAAGAGGGAAAAAATGGCTCTTACAATGCCTAGTTAGTCTAGCCATTTAGCAAGATTTAATGACGGAGGTTTGGGATATATGTATAAGACAAAGCGAAGTAGAATGCTAACTTACCAACACTTCTTTTATATTTTCACGCTATTTGAAATTCTTCATCGAGCTTGGATAGTGTCTTCCTCACTATCTCGATATATATATGTGCAAAATGATTCCACATATCGAGGTTGAATTATGATTGCGTGTTTCCACGTCTCTCGTTAGTGCATAAAAGAATTCCAACTTTAACGTTAGTGTGGTCCCGTGATGAAAATATATACATGTATGTTTAGATATTAAAGATAAAATAGGTTTGCATATTACATGCAATGTTTAGCGCATTTTCTGATGTGCAAGTTGAACTCATTTTTTATAAAAGATTTGACTTGTTCATAATATTTAAATACGAATAATAGCATGATTTGAATAGAAGACATGTACCTACTCTAATATTATGTTAAATCATTTTAAGTCGAGTGATTCATCTTTTAATATTAACGTCTACCTCTCTACCGAATATGCAAATTTTAATTTAGAAACAAAATTATTAATAATAATTTGCCACTATTTTGTCATGAAAGATCCATCATTGCTTGTGGAGTAATAGAGGGAAAGTGAAAGTTACGTATCTTAGAATGTTTCACCTAGAAAATGACTTGTTTATCATAGCAAGGTGGAAAGGGGGTACATGACAACATTCAAAATCCCATTGTAACATCGAATTGTTTGTAATATAAAAATACAAACAAAAAAAAAAAAAGAACCATGCAAAATAATTTGTACTAATATTCAGAGTAGACACTAAATTGTTATCAAACGAGCTGAATATTGAGTCGTTAAAAGACAAAATATCAATGAAATGCAACTATGTTGAATGATAGTATTTTTAGCCGGGCAAGATTCAAAGACAACAGATACTGCAAAGTACACAAATTTCATAACAGAATGAATATACCAAAAGAGTTTGAGCAAAGCCAAAATTGTCATGGCACTTGTGTAACATTATAGTACAAAAGATTAAAGAATACTAAGCATATGTTTGGCACACATCTTGGGAAATTATAAATTTTGGAATAGTGATTGATGGAAAAATGTGTGGTTGAAAAGTAATGAAAAGTTTTAAATTTGTATGTAATATTATTTTATTTGGAGAATCTGTTATTATAATTGAAAAAGAGAAAAAAAAAATTAAAAAATATTGGGTGCCAAACACCCTCTAATGTCTCTTTTCCTTCTCTCCATGAAATTATTTCCATTAGCCTAGCTAACTGAACAATTTTTCTTCTTAACTGTGAGAAAAGGGAACTAAAGTTTAAAATTTAGTAAGGTCCTTAGTTCACTTCGAAGAGTTTGACAATGAGGATCGGATAAAGTTTTAAGCATAAGTAGGGACAGATCTACTATGAGGACAATGGAGTCAGCTGCTCTCACAGACCACAGTCAGCCTCAAAATTTTGCTCAACAAACTAAATAAATTTTAGTTATGCGATTTTGCCTCCACAATTAAAATTTTGTACGTCAAAGTTAGGATCAAAGAATAACATAGTATTTTGGCAACGATAAAATTTTTTAGTATTTGTACTGTTACTTTTCACCTTCCAATGTTTCCATTGTACTTTTTCTGTTTGTCCATTCTCAAATACCGTGTAGACTGTAAAACACGAAAAACAGGAAAAGTTCTGAAGTTTGAACTTCGAAGAATAAAACAAAACTATATATAGGAAGATAAACTCGTGTAATTTGAAACTTGATGAAAGAACAAGATAATTGCATTTTTGTTGAACATCATAATAATATGCATCATTACAAAGTTGAACTCTGTTATTGGGTGATTGACAAACAACTTCATGAGCTCAACAATCACTTCACAGAGGTAAATATCGAGCTATTTCTTTGCGCGACGTGTTTGAACCCAAACAATTCTTTCCATTCTTTTGATAAGGATAAGTTACTCGTCTTGCTCAATTTTATTCATTAGAATTTAATGAACTTGATCTCGTGGCACTTAGATAATCAATTGGAGACCTACATAATTGGTATTTGGTACAGTGACATGAATTTTCAAAGTCGATGGTATTTATGGTGTTGCAAAGAAATTGATTCAAATAAAAACGAATGTTGTATATCCATTGGTATATATATGCTTGTGAAGGTACCCTTGATTTTACCGGTTGCAACTGCAACTGTTGAAAGAGCATTTTCAACAATGAAAATAGTTAAAAGGCATTTGCGAAATTGGATTGGTAGAGTTTTTATGATGTTGGAACTGTAATTTATATGATCACTTAATTTGTCCCCACAACTCTACAATTTTAGCTTCGCCTCTAAGCACAAGGTAATAACCTGCTTAGGCACACAGTCTATTAGCGCTGTGTTGGAGAGTGAATTCCCATCTTTCCGGACTACAAATGCAACAGGAATCTCTCCGGCTTCTTCATCCCTTGCTCTACAGAATTCGATATACAAATATTACAGGAGTTCAAATGAGGAAATAGTTCGAAGATTGAGAAATTGCACCTATAAAACAAATTTGTCGAGCAATCCTATTGTCAGATCTATTTTAAGAATTTAGCCTCAAATGTAGAAAATGCCTTTCAGACACAGAAAGAGAGCTATAGGGTACATTAGAGACACTTGTAGAACTTCTTCTTCTTCCCTTTTTTTTTTTTTTTTTT
>CAIGRN010145394.1:16168-29336 GCA_903798345.1 Fraxinus anomala
TTTTTTTTTTTTTTTTTAAAAAACCGAGGCAAAGAGTAATTTAATGAATACTTGAATTAACAATTTCAGTACAACTGATTTGCGAAAAATTCTGACAGATTCACCTAATGATAATGCAAGGAAAAAGTCATTTTCAAGATAAAAATAAATAAAATAAATAATTATTTCCAATCCAAGAATCACGAAAGATGGAGAAAATGAACCATGTAGATATATTGTATACCCTGTAAGCCCTTTTAAAGTTGTTTCTCAGTGGTCACTTAAGCCTATGTTCTCTGCCCATTTTTTAGCTGTAGAAAATGAATTTTATGATCGGTGGAGCACCAACTTCAAGAATAATGTGAGATGGAAGTCAACAATTTCGACAAAGTGGGGCCTTGCAACTGTAGTTTTTTTCCTAAAAATGGAGAGAAAATGGGAAACAAATAGAGCCTAAATTTTAACATTGTCTCCCATATGTCACTTAGATCATTTGCAATATTAACGATTTCATTTGCCACGTCATTGAAATCATTAGTTTTCACATAATGATGAACGAGAAACAATATTAAAAGTAAACGTTTGAAAAAAATTTATTATTGTTGACATGTTTCTCCTGGCGAATTCCAAATTTATTTTCTCATCAAGAGCCAAATAATAATCTTGAACTCAAAACTTTTACCAGCTCACTAGTCACATCATCTAAAATATTAGAACATTAAAGAAAATACATATATATTAATTTAAATTTGACGTTCTCATTATTATAAATCAAAACATCAATTGCAAAGGACCTTATGAAGACAATAATTTGCATAAGACCATTCAAAATCAAAAGCGTTCATGCAAAAACAATCTCAAGCCACACGTCCTTCAGGATCTCATACCTGAGACCTTTTAGAAAACCTCTTACTTCAATTACGATTCATGTATAATCTAGAGGAAATTAGATACAGTACTTTAAAAATAAGAAGAAATTGATTAATACACTTAAACCAAATTAAAGTTTTAATAATTGTATTAATTACGTCGACTGAAAATATAAAACACTTGAAAGTCAACAAAATCATTCCAAATACAAATAGCGGCACTCGGCACTTCACATCTGATATTTTTCACTTTTATAATATTTCGTTTGATACGGTATTTTCTGCTACGATTATCTATTTTGAGCAATTTAAAATTTGTTAGAAAGCTTGCAATGTGAAAATGATAAATATGTTATGAACGGAGTTTAAATGTCGAAAATATTTTGAATGAATTATTGAACGCAAAATAAACCGTAATTATTTACTTCACATCTTGCGGCATTTTTGACTTGTTATTATGAACTCATCGTTTATCGATTTTTAAATTCGAAAGACATATTTTAAAGTTTGTAGTAAATACTTCAAAATGAAAATAAAAACCTCACTCGACGAGCGACTAAAATAACCCATACATAGGCCAAAACTTGTAACATTAAAACATAAATTAAAAGAAAAAATATCTAATTCTGTCCCTTTTTAGATTCTCATTTTCACAAAAACCTTGAATGCGTCAATTGAATTAGTTGAAACAAATATGAATTTGCAAAATTAAAACGAGGTTTGATTCGTATATTTAAATTTTAAAAAACATAAATATGCATCTAGTTAATTATTCCACTGAGATAATGCGACCTTTTCAGAGAATGTCACTTTTTTCAGAATGCCACTATTTCACATTTTCATTTTTGCAAATACTTTGGATGCATAAATTGAATTAATTCAAAGAAATATGAATTGAATGCAAAATTAAAACAATGTTTGAATTCGTATTTTTTATTTTAAAAAATATACATGTATATATCTAATTAATTGTTTCAATGAAATACTACGGCTTTTTCATAAATAAATAAAAAAAAAAAAAAAGGTAACAGAATATCACTTTTTTACACTCGTTTTCGCAACACATTGGATGCATAAATTGAATTGATTCAAATAAATATAAATTGAACGCAAGATTTCAATTAGTATATTTAAATTTTCAAAAACACACGTGTACACATCTATTTAATTATTTCAATGAGATATTGCAATTTTTTCATAGAAAAGTGCACATTTTCTTTTTGTAAACACCTTGCATGCATATGTTGAATTGATTCAAAGTTAATTTTCATATGTATTAATATAAGTTTGAATTCATATATTAAATTTATAAAAATGTATACATATGCATCTAGTTAATTGCTCCAATAAAATATTGCAACTTTTTTTTTTAGAAAAAAGTGACAGATACGCTAAAAAAGTATCTTTTCATTTAAAATGTCACTTTTTCACATTCTCCTTTTCACAACAACTTTGCATGCATTTATTGAATTGATTCAAAGTTAATTTTGTATATGTATAAATATAAAACAATGTTTGAATTCGTTTATTTAAATTTCCAAAAATGCAAACATATGTATCTAATGAACTGCTCCAATAAGATATTTTGACTTTTTTTAGAAGAAAGTGACGAAATGTCACCTTTTTACGTTCTTTTCACAAATACCTTTCATGCATCTATTGAATTGATTCAAATTTAATTTTTCATATGTATTAATATAAAACAAGGTTTGGATTCGTTTATTTAAATTTTCAAAAATGCACACATATGTATCTAATTAATTGTTCCAATGAAATACTTTGACTTTTTTTAAGAAAAGTAATAGAATGTTACTTTTTCACATTCTACTTTTGAGCAAACGCCTTCATGCATCAATTTAATTAATTCAAAACTAAATTTTCATATGTATTAACATAAAACAATGTTTGATTTCGAATGTTCAAATTTCTAAAAACACACACATATGCAACTAGTTACTTGCTGCAATGAAAAGTGACACAACGTCACTTTTTCATAGAGAAGTGATAGATTGTCACATTTTCATATTATTCTTTTATCAAACACCTTGCATACAAAATTTTAATTTATTCAAAGCTAACTTTTTATATGTATTAACACAATCCATTTTCTCTCAAGTTCAACAATATTATTTTCAAACATGCTTTCAATCACACTGAAATACCGTCATGCTTTAGATTTTAATTTCAAACACCTTTGATTTTTTGAGATTGAAGGCTGATTTTTTACAAATGGTGCGTGCACATGTTAGATTGAACATATGGAATAAAAAATCAAACAAACTGTAAATCTCAACATATTGAACATAAAAACCTAAACAACATCAAAATCAACCAAAATATGAACATATTGAATAAAAAATCAGAAATATTATAAATCTGGATATTTGGATTGATTATTTATAGAATTGGTGAATAAAACTTTAAAGAAGATGTAGTTGAAACAACTCTTAATCTTGTCTAGTCTTAGATTTTGCTTTATTTGGAGCTTGGAGGAGTTGGAATTGATTCTTCGTTTTGAAACTACCGTAATCTTTACGGTTTATTGGTTTAAATTTACAGTATTTGCTTTTAATACATGTTTATCATCATTTTTCAAAATGACCCTAAAAATAAGAGTATTTGTGTAAGTTCCCCTATAAATCTATATTGGATCTAACCAACTGTCCGGCCCATACTACTACTATTCTACATTTTTGACATTTCCTCTTTGTCTCAGTAAAAAATTTCGAAGGCACTTTTGGCTCCATATATTTAATGGGCTATTAATTTATTTATTATTTTTTTTTTTTCAAGAATTCATGGTTAAAATACTTGATATACAGTTTTTATCATTTACGCCAATCATTAATACATTATATTTTTAGCAAAAGAAACCAAAATTCACAATCTACAACTAGACAAAAATAGCGTGAATGGACATAAATAAATGACCATATTGATCAAATTATGATTCCCTCAAGTCATGCCAAGTGAGGATAAAATATGCACTTGAAGCTGCAATTCATGGCCAGACATTGCCTCAACTATAAGCCAAACTTCAAACAAAAATCAACACATTGATGTTAACTGCAGCCGAACCTGTATCATACAATTCATAGAACATTATCCTTTTGTGGCTATTCTTTTTTTGTCTTAGTCACGGTCCCTCCATATGTTCGTTAAAGCTAAGAACTAGGCATTCAAAACCAGTTCTATCAAAAAGCACGTTGAAGATGGCAAGAAGAATCATTAAAAACACATAAAACAAATTACATTTACACCAATTGACAAAAACTACAACTGAAAAGAAGCATACTTAAGTAGGCAAACAATGTTAAGCTATATCTATGATTACAATAGTCAGTCACCTCGACAGCTACAACTCAACTCGTTTTCCTTCTATAATCCTATCCAACACGGTACACCAGAATGAACTGCTTGCCAATCTAATAAAGATCAAACTTTAATAGCGATAGACATGATGGTTTGATTCAGTATCATACTGAAACATGTTACTGTATGATTCAACTTCATAGTGATATGCTGTTTGATGTTGTTCGACTTCATAGCGATTGACGTCATGAGATGACTCATCTTCAGGCAGATAGGCATGAAGAGGAGGGGAGGGAGAGCTAGGATCACTTGGAGAAGGACTCGGAATGTGAACTTGGCTTTTATCAACTCTGACTTCAACTAATTCGACTTCTTCAAAGGAGTTAAAAATCGGATGTAAGTATGCATCAGCCAAGTATGATTTTAAATTGGTATCGAATTCAGAAGCACGATCTTCCATGTCTTTGTTCATCGCTTCCTGAAGAGTTCAATAGCCGAAAGAGATAATTAGCAATCAGGATCTGAAGAACCATCAATCAATAGAAGAGACGATAAAAAGAAAACTAAGTTTAGAACATAGCCATTAGTGATTTCAATAGCATTCTAATGTTCAACCCTCTCCATGAACATATTGAAAAACCAAAGTGTACAAAATTTTCATATAAAAACGCGTGTATGTCCATGGAAGAGCACTTCTGCAGTTTCATGTGATCGACTAATCCCTGGACTATCATAACAGCGGCAACATTGAATGGACTGAATATTTAGCTACGAAGAAATAACGTCTAGATCTAACAGATCAAGAACTGAACAAAATGACAACTTCTGAATTATCAATTATTCTATGGATCTCACCTCAAGAGGATACCTTCTGAATGCAGGTTCAAAGCGATTCTTGCAGTACTTATGGAAGGTCAAAGTCAAAATAGGTAACACAACGAGCAAAGGAGTGGAATTTGCAGCTTTTTTTGTGCTCAATAAGCCCATTAGCAGCAGCTGTGATATTAGTAAGCTTGCTATTATGCGCCCATGAACATGTGGCCAAAAAGCAGCAGCGCTTTCATAATGTTGGTTATATACATTAATGATCTGAATGAGAATAAGTGGTAACATCAAAGATCTAAGACTGGAAATTATTACATCTATTGTCTATCGAAACAGTAAGTTAAAAAATCAGGTGCTCTACTCAAATACCGATTACAATGTTAGAAGTGACAATATATTTTACCTATGCATGTCCTTCAAAATATTTGCCAAAAGGCTATATTCGAAACAATTAATATAATAGTACAAGCATGTTTGGCAATGCTTAAACAAAATGTAAAAGATACTTTTAAGTAACTCTTCGTTTTCAAATATGTTTGGATAACTTATTTTAAAGATAAATCTATCATACTATCAAAATAAGTAACTTATTTCAACTCTGACCAATAAAAAAGCTAATGCATTTAAAAAAAATTAAAAAAACACTTATTTACTTACAAATAAATTTTTTAAGCTTAAACATGCTTTTTGGAACTCTTAGAATTATTTCAAAAATTCAGGACATGCACATTTCCAAATAGCTTGCTCTAATAATGGCAGGGTTGACATACCAAATGGCTTTTAGAACTTAAAAATGAGTTAACCTCTTCAAATTGACAATTGCATAAATTGCTGAATCAAACTGTATAAGTTGGAATAAGAAAACAGAAGTGAAAATTCAATTGAGAACTAACCTGATGACGATAAACGAAGTATGCGAAGGCAAAGAAGACCAGTATAAAAGGAAGAAGGATCGGGGTAACAACCATATATACAATACCCAGAAGGAAATATAATTGAAGACTTGGCAGAGTCTCGGGAAAATCAACGCCTCCAGGGTTCATGGCCTTCTCTAGGTCTCTTTCAGTTTTCACAATGAACATGTTCTTCAGGTGGAAAATCACTAGAGGTTTCAATCGGAGAATCTCGCTAGCAATCCCAGCCCATCCATCGACCATTATGTACGTGATAAAGAAAGTAGCTTTCATGGGAATTGAGACTCCAATGTTTCTTGGGATCCTGCAATCACGAAAAAATTCATTCAGAAATCATAGAAAAGAAAAAAAGGGGAAGAATGGGGTGGTGGAGTGACAATAAGCCATACTTCCGGGGCCCCAAAAAGACCATCCCATTTTTCTTTTCATGGAGATTAAGAGAAGTGATTCAATAATATGCTATCAACAGAATATACTTCATCCTTCCAAGATTAGCACAGTTTCCTTTATACGAAAATATGTTTGTCCATTGCCACTAATTCTTAATTTGGAAAAAGATTAGCATGAAAGCATTTGCAAGTCTAGAAGTTCGCAGGATGTGTATATTCAGGCCTGGAAGTGTAATACAAGTATAATTCCTACTGATTAAAGCTTCTAAATTAGCCTGGCTGTTTGATGTGAAGAATGGCACAAGTTCAACAGGCAAATTAAAAAAATTACAGGCTACGGTTTTATGGCACTTTGGCAGATCAAGATCTTGCAATATTTTTATATTCCTCAAAACTGAGAAAATTTCACAACACCATTCACAATATTCAGTCAACTCAAGTGAGCCATATTACTGATAATTAATGCTATCAACAGAAAGAAATTAGTAGCTGCACTCTCCAAGGTCACGCATTACCATATACTTCACATCTTCAGGTGGCACTTTTTATTTTATTTTCTTAATTGGAATGCAAGTGTCATAATTTCAATTTTTTTCATATGATGGGAGTAAGCAAACTCACCTACATACACCAACATAAACACAGTCAGGGACAAACATATTTTTTCAAACAAATAAAATTTAAAATTATAATTATTCGAACAAATCAACTTCCGAAAAAAGTTGGTTTAGAACATGCACGCAAAATAACTCCATCGAGTGCCCAAAATAATTTTTAGTCCTTTTCTAGTTTTGAGAAGTAATGGATTTTGGGCCTGATTATTAAAACAATAACTAAAGTAACAAGAGAAATAAGGACTATTACTGGGTAGCCGATTGGTGAAGGAATGCATGAAGTTGCTGGAATGCTGTTCCCGTCACTATGCTCCCCAAGAAAACATTAACAAGCATGAAGTAGTAATATTTTGCAGCTGTTCTCCTTTCTAGTACTGATACTGCCATGTGTCCCTCTATTTTTGACATAACCATTAAAATTGCAGGAAGAATGTACAAGAAGATTTTAAGCGCCAGACCAGGAAGGAAACCCTGTAGGAACGACTTGACAAAGTTCCTGCAAACAAAATCAGCAGCTTTTGCTAAATCTAAGAACACAAGTAAATAGCTAAACACCGAATTTGACATAGCATCCAAGAAAATCATCAAGATTTAACAAATTTCCATAGAACAACAAGTACACTGTCATGAGAATGAGGGATTTGACAAAGTTCCATAGACAAGACACACATCAAAGAAATAAAACGTAAAGAGCCAAAGATACATATTTGAATAATGTTGACTACCTAAAGATATTTGATTGAACTTAGAAGAAGAAAAGCAAATAAATGATATCTGTGGTCTATGCAAAATCATGCACTGCATGGTTTAAAGTTATTGTTTTTTTGTACTTCATGGAAAACAAAGAGATGCATGATAAACATTTTTATATTCATATCATCAACAATCCTAGATATGGAGATTTATTTTAAAGCGGTCTTAGTTTTACAAAGTTGCCACTGTTCATAGACACAATAAATAGTGTGAATACAAATTTTTGTTTATCTCAGAAGCACAAAAATGAAAACTTCACATACATTATCTGGAATGCGGAACTTCATAAAGTGAATCAGGTTTTCGGTTGCATTTATAGCCTTTTAAGTTGAGCTATATTAAAGCGGTCTTAGTTTTACAAAATTGGTTCCACAGTTCATAGACAAAAAATAAACAGTGAGAATACAAGTGTTCGCTTATCTCGGAAGCATAAAAATGAGAACTTCATATACATAGTCAGGAATGTGGAATTTTGTCAAGTGAATCAAGTTTTTGGTTGCATTTATAACCTCTTGAGTTAAGCAACAGGGGGGAGGGTTTCTCCACCAAATTAGTTCAAAGCATTTATCAATTACAGACTTAAAGTACCTTTTGCATAAACAACTAAGACATATAACGAATCGAATATTTTTAACATAGAGTTTGTACCCCTATAGCAGGCAATTGGAAACATAAGACAACATTAGAAGGTGATTATGAATTGAGGAAATTAAAAATCAAGGAAATACCAAAACACAAAACTATAAAATGACCTGCATCATTGAGAAAAATATGTTACTGTAGAGTGACTCTTAATCCCAAAGGGAATTTAACTCAAATAAAATTTCAGTTATTCGTAACATATATGATTATCCCACTGATAATTACTCTGCCATTAGCCAAAGAGGTCTGTATTTTTCGCATGGATACAAAACTGCAGTGTTAGGCAAAAAAAGATTACCATTCGATCAACGGCCTGAGAAACGGAGCAACCTTCTCCAACCCTTCCAAATTTGCCAATGATTGTACAAAAGCAATTGGGATCATGTAAAAGAAGACCAATGCAAACACCGATATAGATATGACGAGTTTCCGAATGCTAAGAGAAACAAATGGTAAAGACAGGTTCTTCCAGTATACATCCCGGGGTTCGGGGGCCCAATTTGTTAACCACAAGGTGGGATTCTTGCTCTGTTGTGTTTGTGCACAAACAGCTGCCCCCCATCTAGAATTAAAGGACACAAAAGCAGTAGGAATGATCGCTTTAGCGTCTTTCAGAATTCTTTGGCGTTCCATCGTCAACTGAGCAAGGATGAAGAGTAATTTTATAAGAAAGAAATGCAATTGCCAGTTCAATAAGAAAGCAAGCTTAATTAATTGAGGTGAGTACTAAGAGATGGGAGAAGGAAAGAATATAAAAGAAAAATACAAAGTGCATGGTAGTAAATTGATCGCATGACTCACTTTTTTATCAAGCTCCTTAATTTGCTCTTTGTAGAAGTCAATGGAATCAACTTTTTTACCCCAGAGTCCAAGGAAACCTTTCTGAATGATAAACGTGTTAAATATTCAAAAACGAGACTTTGTGCTGTTAACCAGGTAATATAGTTGTACGTGCATGTTTCGTTTTATGTCTTCAAATATCAAGGTCAAATGATTTTAACACACAAAGTGCTACCTTGCTAGTTGGCCTCTTCTCTGGATGCCTCTCAAACTTGAGTTGGTTGTAGTCCAGCCAATTTTGAAGCCGGTCTCTTTTTCTGATAAGTCTAGCAAACTTATTTGCATTGTACACGGCCTGGGTAAAGACAAGGCAATGAACACAGAAAAAGAAAGCATTTCCAAATCAAGAAATTTGGAAATACTCAAGTAAATATGAATTCTATTTCAAGAAAAAAGTCTACTTAGAGTCGAGAATCTGAGTTCTAAGAAAATGACATCATATGTAATATTTATCAAAACAAAGAATTTGAGTGAAACGACAAATTACCTGGTGACAGAGATAATGATCTGGATGATTTCTCTTAAAGAAGTGCTCAATACTATCCGATATTGAGCGCCCAGAAACATGTGGCACATTCCTAACAAGAACCTGAAGATGGCACACATTAATTTTAAAACACGTTGCAAATTTGAGAAATGCATGTCAACAAGAATCTAGAAAACTGAGTAAGCATGTGCATGGCCTTTCATTTCAAAACTGACTACACAGATTAAATATTGGTTTCTTGACAATGAAAAGATCCATCTAAGCCATTATATTTTTCATTTGCCATGATAAAAATCATATCTAAAATTGCATCTAAGCAAAATTCTTACTCAACAAAGCAAGGTGGAGGTCACTAGGAGCTTTAAGTAGTCAACTTGAAAAGTGCCCAAAGATTGTATGAATTTGACAAAGAGGAAGAAAACATTGGCCAGAGAATGATAGATCATGAAATAACTGAAAAGATGCATAATCATTGAAGTATGAAAGAACTTGTTTTTGGATTGAAAAATGTGGAATTGTAACAATGTTAAGATAGAAACATCACATGACTTATGAAATTGAAACTTGATCATGGTCTTCATATTTGACTCCAATTCAGATCCTCGGAGTTGGCAAGCTATCGAAATACCCCCTCTCCTTCCACAATGGAATACTCCTATTTCCTTTATGAAGGTATCCACAAATAATTATCATATCAAACACGCCCTCAAGGTACAATAAGACTAATAAAAGTTATAGCCATTAGTTTAAAGGCTAAAATGAACATACACTTGAAATACTCACCTTTTCAACTTTCACCTAAAACTCTATAATCATTCAAACTCACAAATGCAAGTGTCCTTACAGCACCAGTAGTTGTGCATGATTGTCCTCGGTGCATCAGTACCTTGTATTTTCGTTCTTCATGGTACAACCTTATCCTTCCAATTTTGGTACCTCACACTTGATGATAAGAACTCTAACAAATGAAGTGCTGTAAAAAAGGTTCATCTCTAAAAGCAAGTTCTCTTCATCTTGTATACCATTTACACACTTATTCTTTTACTTAATAATTCTAGTTAAAAAAAAAAAAAAGAAAGAAAGAAAAAAAAAAGTGATAGGAATGAATAGCCATTCGATGAAATTATAAGGTAACTTGAAACAATATGAACACATAGTTTTCATCTTCCTTTACTGAAATGCAGGAAATTGTCCGTGTTCATTCTTGATATCAGAATAGCAATGCAAGTTCAACTAACCGTGAATTGTTCAGCACGCCTGCCTTGGGAAGCCAAAAATTTTAACCGCATTGATGCAACTCTTCCATATTCCGTATAAAGCATGTAGCAAGTCCAAAAAGTAAACAAATACTCCATTGATATGTGGATAAAAAACCTGAAATTCAACAATAAAAGCTCTTCTCTTAGGTCTGAAACTTGATGGAGACTTAGGGAGAAGCTGAGTTTTACTGTTCTTAATCATCCAAGATGATGCACTAATAGATCATGCACTCTACTTATAATACTATATTCTAGTTTTGGACTCCAAGCCTTTTCTTTTTCCTAAACAATTTTCCCTCTCTATCTTTGGTGATGTCGTGGATTAAAATACAAAAAACCAATTCATACCTTTCATTCAAGTAACCCTTTTCAGCACCTTTCTTTAGTGAAAAAATATCAAAATAAATCGCACATACAATTATCAAAATGCCTACTTCTTCTCTTCAGTGAAGGATATTTCAGTTATTAGCATCTAGCTTATACTATTTACATTTATCTTCTAAGTAAAAGGACAATGAACTTACTTATAAGACTTGGGACGAATGTTTGATATCGAAAGCTTGTCAATGTTGCTGACAACCAAGTCACGGCGCAGAAAGAATAAAGTTCCACCAGATACATTCACTGGAATGAGAACCAGGAGTGCCGCAAGAGCTATTGGTCCAAATATTTTCAAGCTGTCAAAACAGATAGAGAAAACGGCCTAGTTAACTTAAGAGAGAAATTTCAGAAACTCTAAAATCAAATTGAGAATAAGAACTTTATGCAAAACAATTAAATTTACGCTCTAACAAATTTGTCACTCCTAAACGCGAATTGCAACAAAAGAGAAAGATGACTGGGAAACTTCAAAGACAGCTTTCATCTGTTCATTGCATACTGCCAAGTGGATAAGGCTAACAATGTCATGTATCAATGCCTATCTCAACAAATAAATTTCCCTTCAACATTTAAGAACCAGCATCTTGTGAAAATATGTTGAATTGGACTTGAACCCAAATTTCTAAACCATTCCTGAACCTAAAACGGATTTAAAGAATTAACTGCCCCAAACTTTAGCTTCTTCGTTTAAATAAATGCTCCCGGGAGTACAAGTCAAATATCAAGAAAACAACATAATGAAGTTTCCAATTTTAAAATCCAAAATTTTGAAAGGGACAGAGAAAATATAAAGATAATTTTTTGCAGCCACAAAATGTAAATTCTCGAGATAACAACAGAATAACACTAACACCTTTACATCCCACAAGTTTGCGAAGCACAGAACCAGAACCCAGAGAAAAAACATATTCCTCCCAAACATAAATGGTTAAACTTTGCACCTACCCAGAATAATCAAGTTGAAAAGGTCCAAATGCAACAACACTGTATTGTTAGCAAACAGCGTTCCAAAGTCATTCAATTTAAAAAGAAGGGGGGAAGTGAACCTTTCGGCATCCCTTAAGGCATAAATCTTCAAGACAAATCTCAATTAAATTGATAATACTCGAATTAGAATTATCCATAATCAAATATAAAAAAACAAGGAGAAGATAAGTTGGAAATTGAAAATTTGCTAGTACCCAAGAGTATAAATCCGCAGGAAAACAGCAGAATCAAGTCCAGCATGGCTAATAATCTCATCCTCGCTCATTTTTAAAGCCTGAGGCATCCAATTGAGAAAAGTGAGATAAGTCTTGAAATTGAGATTGACAAATTTTCCCACGAAACCACCACCACTCCTGGGATTGGTCCTCTTGCCAGTAATGTACCATTTGGGGAAATAAACTCTGTCATTGATGGGCTGAATTCTGAGCAATGCAAAAGCCAGCAAGAATGCAAAAGCAGTAAGTAAATTTATCACTGCAGAAACACCTATATCCCCCAAAGTCGCCATTTTTTCCCCTTAATCCTCCAATTCACAGAGTGAATTTAAGAGAACTGAAACTGGGTTGTGGAAGGAAGCAAAGGAAACGAAAAGGAAAGAATATTTTCTTGGTTTGCTCTTTGCCTTTTTTAGTTTTTTATTAATAAGGAAAGTTATGGAGCTAATGGCCACCTTTTCAGCTTTCTCAAATTCTTTATGAATCTGTAAATGTGTGTGAGGACAAAAGAAGATTAAAGAATTTGGTAAATTGGAATAACAAAGAATTTGACGCAAGAGAAGGAATAGAGTAAAGGAGTTGCGTTTGGTTTTGTCTCTGTGTAGTGGTCTCGTCATTGTGGGTTGTTTTTTAGTGTTTTCTGGGCTCTGTTTTTGGTGTCGTCTGAAAAGTGAAAAGTCCGTTTTTTTTTTTTTTTTTTTT
>CAIGRN010145399.1:0-10220 GCA_903798345.1 Fraxinus anomala
TATACACAGTTTGATAGGAGAAAATACAAATTTAGGTTCTAATTACTTGAAATTTTGATTGGAAAGTGAAAATTTGTAGTAAATGTGATAATTTGTAGATAAATTATATACAAATTTTAAAAAATTAGAATGGTTAAGATTTTGTTAAAATACGTGAGGAAAAGAGTAAAAGAGAGCAAAAGAAAAATTCAAATTTATTGTGATTTTGCCCTTGTTTGATGGAGATTAAAATCGAATGTTTAGTAAATTTTGATAAAAGTTACACACTTATGGATTTCGTGAAATATATTATTAAAATTAATTATTAACTTTGATTTATATTAAAATTTAGATTTCTATCGATATCAAATATGACTTTATCAAACATTAAAAAAAAGTTAAAATGGTAACTAGATCTTGCGTTGGTAACTAAAAATAGGGGCTAAAATCGAAATCTAATAAAAATTGATTTTAATATCCAACAAACAGGGGCTAAATTCTCAATCTTGCATTGGTAACTAGAAAGTTAAAATGAAGCATATTTTTCACGTGTGCCATTTAATGGAAATTTAGAGGCTTTCCATTGTTAAAAATTGTAATATTACAATAATAATTTAAGATTGACAACTAATTTGTTGTTGGAACAATAAAGAAGAAGCTAATGATGCAATTTTCCCTTTTTATTATATACTGACTTTCCGTACAACAGTCGTGTGTGATATACATTCTCTCTGTTTTCCATTTTCGGTATTCATTTTTGTGAATAAAACGTGCTACTATTTATAAGTGAGATGTAATGACAAATATGTCCTTTTCTGTTTTTTAATTTAATATAATTTAGTAAATAAAGTCAATAAAAATTTATAGGTCTTTTGAACTGTGTAATTTTGACATTTCCTCTAGGTTTTGACACTCATTCTCTTTTTTTAAAAAACAATCGTGCTTGGTGTACATTATGATCTGCATCTTATTTTACATCATACCACGTGTCATTATCTTATTTGACAATTTAAAAAAAAAATAATTCGCTTATTTCTTAACAACACATCAAGTGTCAAAATGAATGTACAAATAGTATAATCCTTTAAAAAAATTGCATAAACCTTTTTCTTGGCATAAACTTTCTATTTTGCCATTGTCTCTCAATATATATATATATAGTTTCTTATTTGTCTATTCCTTTATTTTAACTAAGCAAAAATAAATTATTTTACTTTAAAAAAGTGCAAATTATAGAGACATCGTGTTTATGAGAATTTAAGAGACATTCCTCACTTTTCAAAAATTATGCAAATCTTTTCGATTTTAAGTTTTGAATAACGCATACATGTTTTTGAAAATTTTAGAGAACTCACCCCCTTTTGAAAAAGTGAGCGACGCATATCTCATCTGAAGTTCAAACCTTCCTCATCTTATTTTAATTTTTGGAATAATGTGTACTTTCTTAACCCCTTTTCTTTCACATGTTAGCATAAATAATAGTGGTAATGCTCAAAAAATTCTTACGAATTTTTTTCATTCTTATGGCACCTTTTAACAATAATATAATACCTAACCAACCATTTTAACATTTCTAACTAAAATAAAATGCCAAACCTTCTCTCTCTCTCTCTCTCTCTCTCTCTCTCTCTCTCTATATATATATATATATATATATTGATTTGGAAAAGGGAAGCATTGTACAAACTTATCTGTCTCCACCCCACACCATGTAATCGGAGAGTCATACGTGCTCTCCTCAACAAGTAGATAGTCATAATGTGTATATATATATATATATATATATATATATATATATATATATATTGATTTGGAAAAGGGAAGCATTGTACAAACTTATCTGTCTCCACCCCACCCACCCCCTCATTCAAAATATTACATTCCTAACTGTTTATGTTGGTGATTGTCGAGATTTCTAAGATGCCTCCATAAATACAAATAAAATACCATCAATGTAGCCTTTGATGCAAAACAGAATAGGTTGTCATATCGACCTATTTCATAAAGGACAACAAATTAGCCTCGTTTCAACAGATTTGGGATCCATTATTTAAATCCTTTCACTACCCCTTTCGGTTCATTGCTAGATCATTAGCAACAGCAGGACACCAACATGCACGAGATAATAGTATCTTACATTCGACTCTGTCAATAAACACTACTGACATGTACAATCGAAAAAAACTATTAAAAGATATCCTTAGCAACCACAACTAGTCCTGAAAACATGCACAGAACATTATCATCCACCATCATATCCCTAAAAATATATATACCGAAAGATTTAGAGCAACAAGATTATCAGAAACTACAAGCAGCCATCAACACAAGCACGAGATACTCCTATTTCTTCATCCACCATCAGTAACTAAAACCTGCTGCAAAGCGTGAACATCTTTCCATTCGTACATGTTTAGTTCATCGTTCTCCTTGGGTTGTTTGTTCCGATATCTCAAGATTGCTAATCTAACAAAGTACTATCGATACAGAAGATACATATAATATCCATTCAAGCCAAAATACTTCCAAGATTTTTTTACATAATTATTATCCTTGGTACAGATACAAGTTATGTGCTGTATTTTAAAATTTACCATGGATATCACAATATTGCCACAAGGTACTAATGGAAATATACCACATGAAAATTATGTAAGCTACTTTAAGTAAATGGCTGGGTCTAGATCAATGATCAGGTTTTGAGCTAGAGGTGTCTGCACGACTTATTCGCTTCTTCCTATATCTCCATGCAACTTGAATTTGTCTTGCTGCTAAGCCTCGCCAGTAAGGTGATTCGTATCTGCAGTGGAACATATATCTAAAGAGTGAGACTACGCCGTACAGATATAAAGAAGCTGTGTTCGAAGACACTTTCCCCCTTTTCCTTATAAAATCAAAAAAAAAAAAAAAAGAAAAAGAAAAAGTCCCCGTAATATAAAGTCGTCATTGCTTCCTGTTTAGAACTGCTATGTGGAGATGTATATTGTTAAATTGACTGAGGCAGTTCTGAACTACTATAAAAACGAAATGATTCAAAATGTGTTTAGGCTAGTAGGACACCTACAAACTGCCTTACTGCTTCCACTCTAGTAAACATGCTTATCCAAGGAGATCAAATGAGCTCTAATATTTACATCATTTAAGTTTGACAGGAGAACAGTTATATTTTCCCCATAAAGTTTAGAATAACGGAATAAAATTATAGATAGATTATTAAATGGTAGTAAGTGATAAGAGAGAGGCTATAGGGACTGTGTAAACCAGGTCCCCTTTTAACATTCGGTTGCTATGTAATTCCCTATCAGATTCTTCAATAATCAATTTCAAGAATTTGTTAAGATTCACACAGGTAGAAATTACCTTATGGCCCCCTGAACACGTGGACTTTTCAAGAATCTTGCAAAAAGACTGGTGACTTCTTCAAGATCTGAAGCTCGCAATATAAATGCTTCTACATTAGTTAAGCATTTCACAAGCCTATTGCTCAGTAATCTGTGTCCCGGAATCCTGATTCTTTTTCCATCTGAAAAAGAAAAGATAAAGAAAATGTGTAGTGTGATTTTCCAAATACAATTAAGTTCAGTTGGTACTACTCTCACTTCTTCGGTTCCTACAACCATGGCTGCACATACATAATTTTTTAAGGAAAACATTATCCATGCAGCAGATCTGATGAATCAATTCTTTGTAGTAGATTTCAAAATAATTACTTATTTAAGGATCAACGGAGAGACTTAAGCCTAATGTGAATTTTGATGATTGAGCGTTCAATCTTCACACAGTTCTGTACCAAAAATTTCTGTGAATACCTCGAAAGATTCCCTGTATCTATTTTAGCAGGTAAAAGAGCTTGCGACATTTCTAATGATGTAGCTTCAAATTTTCAAGTACATAGATAGAAGATCAGATTATTTGTAGTCGATCAACTTTAGAATTATAATAACTCATGTTTCATAGCTTATAAAATGATTGAAGCAAATCTAAGTATCAATTTATGTGTAAACATGACAATGAAACGACTCGTTTATTGTGAAAACAAACACTGGCTAAGATAAATTTCCATGAAAACGATGCAGGTAAAGTTTACCTGTCTGAATAGTGGAGTTACCTGTCTTATTTAAACAGGCAAAATGAAAATGCTCTAAAATTGCCTTTCTTAACATGCAGCAATTCAAGTTCCAGTAGCCAAAAACAAAGCAAACAAGCGAAGTTACTAAAAAGAGAAGACTAGTCGTACTTGTACCTTTATTTACAGAAGAATGCTCAAGGCACCATGTGAGAAGTTCTTCTCCACAAGCATCTCCTTCAGACAGGGGAGCTGCAATCAAATCTTCCCCAATGCTCTCCATTTTCCCTCGAACTATGAACACCATCTTGTTTACCAGACCACCGTGATATAAGATTTTGCTTCCTTTAATATATGTCTTTTGGCGTAGCCTCTCACATATGGCATCCATGATAGGTTCATCCAGAAGTTGAAAAATTCGGACCTTTAAAATGACAACATACCAGCAATTTTATCAGACGATGAAGAGTCCTTAATATAGTCAAACAAAAACAATAGACCATGGAGATGGTAATTTGTGCAATTAGAAACTGATTGCAAAATGTTTTATTATAACCTGGACCAATCCTGAAGCACAAGATCCCTATGAACTCAACTATACAAGGGACTTAAAACCTCATACTTTAACAGGAAAGATTTAATCGACAAAAATAATAAAACAAAAGCTATAATATCATCATGTATTGAATGATCGCGTCATTTAAAAGATTAGATTCAAGGAGATGAATTTATTATTTTATATTTATATCTCCAACACGCCTTCTCACATGCAGTACAAATTCATTTTCTTCATAAATTTTGTAAATGGGGTATGGCAGAACTCGGAGTTGGGGTATTTGCCTGCTCAAACACTATATGGAATGGCTACCTAATCTAAAAGCTTGATCAATTATCCTTGTCTTTATCCTATATAGGTTCAAGTGGTATGCTGTCTTTTCTTTGCTTTCACATGATCTTCCATGTACAGCCCTAGTATCTCTCGTTCTAGGGTTTTGTTTCGCGTCAATCTATTTTTAGTGAGTAGGAACTTACTTTCTCAATAAATTTAAAAAGATGACGACGTATTTCCCTTTGAAGGTCTTCAGGTAAATTCTCCAGTAGCATTTCTTCATTTACCCCTCTGGTGGCAGCCCAATTATAACGTTCTGCTTGTTGAACTTGCCTGCATGGAAAATTTATCATACATTTTGTCTGAATTTAGAGGTTGCACTTTATGCCAAAAATACATATCCACAATTAAAATGATCAAATGAAGATTTAGATCACAACTGCATTTTAGAGTTCTACTAACAAAAGTTAATTGTAGAAAAAACGTAGCTCATCATTGAGCAGTTGATAGTTTAATAGCAGAAGTAGGTCGATAATTCTTAAAAGTCTAAAAGTGTTAGACCCAAAGTTGGACAAATGGAGGAATGAACCCCAAGATCATTAAAGACAACAGATTAAATATGGCATTTTACCTTTCTCGAGACAACGTTTAATTAGACAACTTACGTCCACACTTTAGACAAAAAAATTGAAAAACATTTAGATTTGGATTTTTTGTCACTGGCTAGTGAAGAGGGCAAGGATCTGCCCTTTATTTTATTTGATGATTAGAGGATACAATATCCTCGTGATAGTCATACTTTTGCTTTTAAAATTGATAAAACTACTTATTTTATCAAATATATAAAAAATAGTTTGTTGTCATATGCTGCTGTAGAAGCGTATGCTTAAGAGACAAGGTAAGGAGGAACAATCTTTCAACAATAATAGCAGTAAAAAAATATAGTTACAGCAGCAATGATGAAAGAGAACTATAACTTAGAAACTACAAGATAGAAACACAGATGAAGCAGCATAATTCCTAGCCATTGATCAAGTTTTAGCTAAATGAGTCTCGTTAGTATGAGATACACTCAAGTTTGCTTACTTCTTTAAAGCCCTTATTAATAAATGCCTTTGAGAAGATATTTACAACAAAACCTGCACATAGCAGCAATCTATAAGACCTTTTCACAGAAGCCCTGAGGGACCAGAAGAAATAAAAAGGATTATTAGGTTCGTTATGGTTTGCCTCCCAACATTCACACAAGAACAAATTTACATCACAACTTAATGAACTCTGTACACTGAGAAAGTAACAAGGGAAAATAATTACCAATTTTTATATACTATTATCTTATACCAATGCAATCCACTATGACCTTGAACATAACTGTAACAAAAGAGCACCACAGGGATGCATGTTGAAATAATATTTAAATTGGAAATGAAGAATAGAATTATGCCTTTTTTTATAAATAAAAAGAAAAAAAAGGGTTAAAAATAAGCATCAAAAGTAAAGGAAATCAAGATGGCACCTTCTTAGTTCTATGGGCAGGCGGCGATGGCTCATCCACTGCTCAACATCACGGCGTCTTAAAGACATTTCTAACCTCCTGACAAAAGAAAAAAGAATTCACTGCAAGTGCCAGCTGACAGCTATATTTTCAACTTGAGAAAATATGATGTCAACTAATATTATAAAATGATCGAGAAAAATTATGTTTTGTTTCTTTTTGTTATTACCATTTTTTAACAGACTGTGGATAAGCCATGTATGAGATGTAAACTACACTTTCTCGTGGAAAAATCTATGGTGGGAGAATGCAACTGCTATATTGAAGCACATATTTGTGGCATAATGGTTAATAAGGTAATTAAACCTCTGAAATTTAGCAAATCTCATTTAAAAAATTATTCTAACATGTCAAATGTATAGCATGGATACACAAACATGCTACCTGCGCCCAAGGGCTTGGAGAAAATTCTGCATATTTCCTATCAGCAGAGCAAAAAGCAGGAGGCCCATTCCAATAATGGCCATTGTAAAAAGGACTTCCCATTCAAAATAGCTTGGAACTTGATTCCCAGCCAGGGTACTTATTTGCTTCGTAAACCACCACAAGATAAATGGTCTCAGTAGGAAAATTAGCATTTTCAACAAAACAAGTATGACTTCGAGTAATTTGCACACAACTTCAAGAATGTTTCTTCAATGCTCAGCTTGTTTAATTTCTTCTTCAGTTACTATATATCTTCATTTATAACTGGCAGAAATTTAAATACCAGATCAAATCTGATGCTACTGTATGAAGTCAGAAAATTCAGATATGAATGAGCCTGCATTCATCAGACTTCTCTTTTCTTCTTATGAACAATTTAAACAGAAGGAAGCCAACACTTGGATCAGAATTTACTTAAATGAAAAACCATTCCTCTTCAAAGTACGTGTTAAAGCCTTTAGCCATGTGACAAAGTCATACCACATTCTAATGATCGTGAATTGAACTCCAAAAAAATCTGTATATCCTAACGCTCTTTTCTGAAGCCTTAAAGCACTTGAAATGAGCTTTCACAAAAATAATTGAATAAATACAGCTTCAATCTGATTCAAGGAAATTTATTCTATTATTTGTTAAATCTTTGCCTCAACGAAATCAATGCATCATGACACACTTATGAATTGACTTCGCCCAGGAGACATTACCACAAAAGCATAAAAAGAACATTTATTGTCCATTTTCTTTTTAAGTTTTAGCATGAACATCTCCAAATATATTTCAGCTTAGTATACTTAAACTGCCTTCTGTTTAAAGGAAAAATTCAAACAATGTTATCATGCAAAGATACCTGGAACCCCCAAAACAATGAGTACACGTATCTTGTTGTGGCACTTTGCCTAGTGGTTAGATTGACAGCTTGGGTATAAATTCCATATGGGAAACTGTCTTCCCAAAAACAGGCCGTTGCATTTATATTGCTCTTCCATAGCTCCCATGTTGAGTTGTCCTTATATTCTTTATAATCATTTGATTCATTTCCACGCCCACAGTCAATGAATTCCATACACCCTGAAATGTTGGAGCTACGACAAGCATCTCGAAGACATTGATTCACTCTCTAGAGATAAGCAAGTCAACAAATAATCACTCTAGAGTAGGAAGAACAGCATTTCAATGTGTATCATGCGAGAAAATTACAGTTAATTAACTAGTTCTACATTAAAGATTTTCAAGTGACAAGCATCATTTGACGGAAATAAAGCATGTTCTGTGAAGAAATCATAACAAAATCAGAAAGATAGAACCTTTTACAGGTGCTACAATGAAGTGTAGTACCATCATGTTAAACAGGAATTCCAAAAAAAAATGAATCTTGCCAAAACAAGAGGAGAAAGAAGGAAAAAGCATGCACTTGGAATTATGAGACAGACATAAAACAAAGGTAGACGTTATTCTGAAGTTAGATGTTTCTTATAATTAGGGTATACAGCATTTGCAATATTGAAAGCACGTTAAAATTGGTTTTACTTGTGCAAAGCAGATATTAAATGAGGAAAGCTATTAAAGTCACAAGGAAAACCTGTAGGCCAAAGAGATACCAACACGAACCCACCACATGGCCAGCCAACACAAATGTGAGAAGATTTATGACGAAATTTGCCCAAGCTGACTCGAATATGAAGCCAGTCGGAGACTGACCTACAAGCAAAGGTGAAAATCTGTACAACCTAGGAATGTACTGAACAAGAATGGCAGCCCGCAACATATTTTTCGCATAATTAGCCCCAGATGATCCCATGGATTTGGGCAATATCAACAGTATAATGATCTACACAAAGCAAACACTCCAGTGTCAGTCTTACATGTTAAGTTGGTAAATCACGACTACAGAACTTAACTAACAAAATCCAGAAAAAATAGAGAAGAGGGAGAGAATAACACATAAACTGGTGTGACAACTGAAAAGTTTTAGGAGGTTGGCCAATGTATTAACCTAATTTAAATGAAGTACACACTATAAAATCCAATGAAGATCGGTAAACCAAAGAAAACAAAAAATAATGATATTATTCCTTTATTACTTATAAAATATACCTAAAATTAAGAATTAAGATTAGACCGGTAGATTTAGACTGAAATCCAATGTGTCACACCTGACAATTGACAGAGACAATTTTCTATTTTGTCTGATACCTTACGTGCTTCGTGAAATCGTGAAAAAAATAATGCTAGAAAAATACATCATTATCATGCAGCAGAAGAGCAATGAGGGGAGGATCCTTACTTGTGGAAGTGGCAATACAATAAAGAAATCAATGATAAAGTATCCAGAAAGATAATTCAGGGCGATCTTATCTGGATCGTCAACTAAATCTCCAGCTCCAACCACTCTAGATTCAGGAGCAACATAAGCCAGCCTAAACTGCAAAATGAAAATGGGATATCTGGCCATGCATTCAAACGGAAAAGAATTCAATTATTGCATAAACAACAATTCCTTTAGTTGTGTTTCTCTGGTCCATACTGTTCTATATACAAGTGGCTTTCTAAGTCTTTTTCTTCTTTTTTTCGGAATTATACGTGTTCCAATACTATTTGTAAATCCACGATTAGGATCTAACTTATATACAAAATATATTTCCTAGTGGAAAGGGATAAGGAGAGGATTTTGCTCTCACAGTTACTATTTGCCTAAAAGAGTTGGTTTTTTGTGAAAGCTTCAGATGCTCATTTTCATATCATCCTAGGACTTTTCAAAGTTTTCACCTATAGGGCAGCATTTTTACATTTATTATTTTCCAATATCACTTTGTGTTTTAGGAAAGTTTTGGAGGCTCATTATAATACCTCCTAAGAAGTTTATCCCATCCATCCATGTCTGGTCTTAAGATTGATTTGGGAATAGTTGAGAATGTGGAGACATATTAGGTTGTACATTGGACATGTCCCGCCAGAGAACATTTCAGCTATTTTGCGACGTATTGTGATGACCTGTTTCCAGAATTAGATGAATGCGTTGCTATGAAAGCATTTTTCTCCTACTTACTAGCCTTTGATTTTCAATAATTCCATGTGTATATTGAAATGTAATCCCATAGAATATACAAACATAATCATTATTAATTAACTTCCCCTTCATGGTATCAGAGCTCCATTATCAAAATCTGGGGTTCATCTTTTTTGTTGATTAACCAGACTTCATTCCTGGTATCTCAGATAGTCATATTTGAGGGAAATGAAACCTCCATGGGACAAATTTCTGGTTCTAAAAAGTGTGTGTTTATTGATGAGGGCCTTTTTACACGTTTATTTCGGTTCACAAACATGGATAATTGAAATTTAATGTGCGGAATATAGCTTAATTC
>CAIGRN010145405.1:0-12856 GCA_903798345.1 Fraxinus anomala
TTTGTGGTGACCCTATGCGATCAACTATGTGTTTGTTGTAATTGTTTATGACCAATTTTGTGTTGATTGTGATCGATTGTGACTTGAGATTGACCTAGTCACGGACAGTCACACCGAACACAAATTTGGTCACAGTTATTCACATGGAATACAAACTTAATCACAATTAGTCATGAATGACATGTGTCCGCGGGGTGGTGGTAGGTGGATCCATGGGGTGTGGTGTGATTTCTAATTTTTAAATTTCTGGAAATTTTTAAGTCGTTGGAGCAGCCGTCGGAACTGTCATCAGAGCGACCGCCGGAGTGATCGCCATAACTGTCGCCGGAGTGATCGTGGAGCGGTCGCCGAAATAGTCGTCGAAGCAGTCGTCGGAGTAGATGGCCGCCTCCAATGAAGAGAAGGGGTAGAGAGAGGATAGAGAGTAGAGAGAAAGAGAATGATTTGGATTTGAAATTTAATAAATTGGGATAATTGTATTATATTATAATTAAAAATATTTAATAAATTGATTTAATACCTGATTTTTAAAAAGATTTTTGGAGTTTATTATTTTTGAAATGTAATTCTTATATATAGGATTTATGTATTGTTCCCTATAAATTTCTCTCTAAAGAATTCAACTTTGAATTTTGCCATTTTTTGCTCATTTTCTCCAATTCTTCAACAAAGATTGAATTTTATCTANTTTGAAATGTAATTCTTATATATAGGATTTATGTATTGTTCCCTATAAATTTCTCTCTAAAGAATTCAACTTTGAATTTTGCCATTTTTTGCTCATTTTCTCCAATTCTTCAACAAAGATTGAATTTTATCTACAAAATGCAATATAACATAATTTAGGTAATATTTTGTCAAAAGAACAATAAAATTTTATCATTTCAAGCCTCGAATAAGTGTTGAAAATACACTTATCACTTGGCTCATTCCGATGTGCAACATCCACTCTGTAGGCTAGCTCCTGCAGTCTCATTGTCATCGGCACGTTGAAAAACCAGCACGTGAGGCACATCTCGAAGATCATTTGGCCCATTTTTTCCTAAACTGATCAAGTCGTGAATATAATGTAGAGAACACCGGTATCGCTTATAGCTAGCCGGATGGAGTCGGAGAAAACGAGAGAAGTTGCTGCAAGGGTATTAAAACGCCACCGTGCAATGTGATGCCATTTGATTGATATCCCTGAAGCGATGAGGATTAATGATGAAGAGTAATTTATGGATTAATTTGAGAATTTGATATAATTAATTGCTGATTGAATAAGACCTGTTCATTAATTGAAGGATGTCAAGATTTGAAGATTTTTAATTAAACTATTATATTGTAGTATAAATGGAAAATATATAATTGATTAGTAAATTTTGAATAATTAATTTTAAATATGTAACTGGTGTAATTTGCTCTTTAATAAATTTTTGGTTGGGCTGAAATATTTGGATTGGACATAATTTATTTGGTTAAATTGTGGTTATTTTTTGTTGGACCATACACGATTTCATTATGTCAACGGATAAGAATGAATTTGTTTGCATTCATTTTACTAGCAAGAACTATTCTTCATGAGCATTTTATTTTCAGTTATTAGTTGAAGGCAAATGTGATCTATGAGGACATATTGATGTAAGTATTCCCCGTCCCGATCAAAAAAAGGAAAATGAAAAATATCTTACTTGGAAAATAAAGGATTCTCGAATTATGGTTTGGATAATTGGATCTGTTAATACTCAAATTGTTCTATAAGTCATCTCGTGCTATGTGGGAGTATTTGAAGAAAATTTACACTCGAAGCAACAATGCTCGACGGTTTTAGTTAGAATTTGAATTGGCAAATTTCGCTCAGGACTCTCGGTCTATTGAAGAATATTATTCTAATTTTTCTAACCTTTGGGCTGAGCACACAAATATTATCTATGCTTCGATTTCATTTGATAGTCGGGAGGCTGAGGCTGGAGGCGGAGGCGATGAATTTGGTCTGGCCGAATTTTGGTCTGCCCGGTTGGAAATTGGAATGAAATGGATTTGGCAATTGGGCTAGGCATTAGACATTCTTTAAAAAAAT
Organism: Fraxinus anomala; assembly: GCA_903798345.1. NCBI lineage: Eukaryota > Viridiplantae > Streptophyta > Magnoliopsida > Lamiales > Oleaceae > Fraxinus > Fraxinus anomala. Next base: position 2,063 of record CAIGRN010145405.1, read on the forward strand.
GAGGGTTATTGGGTTGGGCCCAAAAGTTCAGTGTAGGCATGTGCCGTTACTGGACTTCATTGGGCTCCGTGCCTACGGAACATTAGGGTCCGGGCAGGTCACAGTAACTTGCCATTCGACAATAATAAAAGGCAGAAGCAATACAACAAAATTTAATTACGGACTACTCACCTATTTGGAAGATATTCTAAATAGGCAGCACGATCTTTCAAGAGAAATCAAAAGGAATTGAGAAGCTACTTCCCTCTTTGTATGTAACGAAAGAATAATTTCAACAAAATTTACGATTGAATTATGTGTGAAATGTTGCGTGATTGGAACCCTCGAGAAGGGTTAAACACTGAGAACTGGAAAATGAAGATGGGAAATTTTGGGATTTCATCTTGACAATTCTCGTTATGGGCCGAGCCTTGTAGAATTGGGCTAACCTATCTCATGGGTCGAATTTGTCTATCGTGCACTTACAAGTATATGCTTACTCCCACTTTGGACTCGCCCGGCATGATTCTCGAATTTTTCGAAATCACTTCAAATTTATTTTTTTTATTAAAAAAATAAGTAAATATTTAAATTGAGATATTTTAAAGATTGTCACATCCCATCTCTCAAAAATTCTTGATGGAGCAGGAATGGGGATGGCAACCTTCCCCTTGCCATCTCTAGTGTCAATTAAGGATGTCAAAATTTGTACCCCCAACCGCCCAACCTATCTCATATTGCACCGCTCCAATCCGAAAAATGATAGAAAACATGATCCCTACACCTGAATAATGGAAATTTGAATTGATAATTTAGGGATTAATTAAAGAGAGAAATTAACAGTTGTGTAAATCTAAATTAATTAACCAATATTCTTAGAGCATAGTAAAAATCTAAAAAGCTCCAGTAAACTCTTTATATTTAACACTTAATTTCACTACTCCTAAAAAATATTTATTATTATTTTTTTTTATCTTTTGTTTTCACTAAGTTCCCTTCAACTTATTATATTGTTTTTCTTCATTGAAAATTGAAATATTTTGAATGTATTTAATTATAAAAAGCCAGTTTGACTTTATAAATCAAAATATTATTTAAAAAGTATAATTTAAAGAATTGACTTTTTAAAATAAAATACATATTATGTTTAAAAAATCTTTTAAAGATGTTCACTTGCATATAACATAATGTAATTTGGACACACAATTGAAAATTTTACCAGACAAATAAAAGCCACGCATTTGACAGTAGTCCTCTTGCTGAGGAAAGAAAGTCCGTGACTTGTCAATGCTAATTCCACATAATCAATTGAATGGATTTGAACACACAGCTTATTTCCAGTCCTCTGGATCAGGGGGTGTCTCAAAAGAAAATGTGTAAAAATCAGATCTTCGCAACCATCACACAAGACAGCGAACGATGAGCAAAGATGTTGGAAAATACTGCTCAGGAGAGAATAACAACCTCAGCCGCCTGCTTCTGGGAGTTTGAATTTCCTTCTGATATGGTATCTTGTTTTCTAGAATTGACAAAATTTGGTGTTGCTCCAGGTACAGGTGTAGCCAGATTCAATGAGTGGTTCATTTGGTCTACACTATGCCCTTTCAGATCCATATTGTTCTGCGTGCGGGACAATACTGAGGTAACCTGCTAATAGAAAAGAATACAAAAATCATTTTCATGTTGATTCACATTCGCAATATGATACCAAAATCATATTAGAAAATAACAACTATGGACATAAGAATACATATTCTTTGGTTTAAATAGAGTTTCCTAGGCATACTGACTCCCCCAAAGTAGCCCTATGATCTCATCGAACTGTTAACCCCAAATACAGTTGAACATAATGTATTCTTGTGAAAAAAAAAAAAAATTCCCTCCTACTGTATTTTATTGTGGGTGGAGAATGTGTTAGTATTATACAGGCCCAAAAACACAAAGTAAAGCAGAAAAAAGAAATATCACAAAGGACTTTTCGCCCTAAGGCTCGGATGTTGACTCAAATTAGGGCTAATCACCCGTTGAGCATTTACCGAAGTGATTAACGCTCCAATCCACTAGAATCCAACAATATTATCAATATCAGTGTTACAGTACAACAGATCCATAAAGGAAAAGCCCTCAAACCTAAGAATCTCTTATATGAATCTCTCAGAAATACGTTTACACAAAGTAACAAAAGGTTATTGCCCACATAGAACAGAAGCACAACCCTAAGCCTCAATCAATATACTAGATCTCACCAAGAAACATCTAGAACCAAGATTACAGGCAAAAACCAAAGATTTTCAGAGAGAAAACAGAAAGCAGAAGTAGAGAGAACCCTAGAATACTCTCGAATGAGTGTTTATCATCAAATGAGAGAGTCAGGTCAAAAATATCAACAGATAGAAGCATCCAACGGACACAACTCATCCACGTGTTACAATCTCAGCCTTTGAGATAAGTGTGAATTGGGCTGCCGGGTTGCATTCCAAATGGGCTGGACATCTCACAAAGATAAAGGGCTTCATCACAGCGCCAGTCATAACACAACAGAATTGGACTGCATCATTGGCCCAAATTAGTCAAGCACCAAACTTAACTGAATGAAGATAATATACGTACGGACAAGCATTTAGTGTGCCACGACAGCTACAATGTGCAGAAAATGTCCAATATAATTGCTGCAACTTTACAGGGCATAGGAATTCTTGCAAATATGTCCAGAGAGTCAACCCATCTGATAACAGAACACTGGCTGGCAAAATTGAGAAATTTCCATTTAAATACCCGATGAAAACACGCATATGTTTGGTCTCCATCTTACTTGACTCCATTTTCTATAAATTTACACTCTTCTAAGGACGTCACATAGTTCCCATGCTTGGGAACAGCAGCATAGAAGATAAATTGTCATTACTCTGTCATCCTCACATTTTTCTAATGGTAAACTGCATAGACACAATTGAACCATATAAAAATTCTGGTCACTTAACTCTAGAATTTGGTTTTTGTTTTCGTATGTCTTACTTATGCATCAAATGATAGCATAAGTATCCATGACTAGATTAAAATAAAAACAACAGAAAGTATCGATGAACTGCATAAATAAATGTGCGTGCATACTAATTTATGCCAGAAATATTTATAATTCGTAAACTTACAGCCAGTAACATTGTAAATATTCGAAAGTTTTCAATCTTCCTTGGGTTAAATATAAAACTACCCACTCTTTAATCTACTCACATCAAAATAAAAATTAACCAATATTTGAACTTCATTAACTTGAATGTCAACGTACAAGTACAATCATGTTATGTATGTTTGAACAAAGCTACAGTAGCTTTCACCTCATAACTCCAAAGATTTGTATTAATCGAGTTTTTCCTCGACTTATCCCATACTTGAGACTCAACCATGTTAAAATAAATTTTAAGTAATACTTTGGAGCGACCGATATATGTATAGACATTTCAACTATTACATAAAGGCAGGTCAAGTAAAGTTTGGCACCTGGAACCCTTGAGCAGGAAATTGCAAATAAGTCTGTGAGGAAGGTTTAAAGGTTGCGTTGGAAGCGATCATCTGCCCAGTATACCTTGAACTAGAAGATGGAATTCGAACAGGATGTTGTAACATAGGAGTTTGCACACGCTGGTTCAGGGCAGAGGAAGTTGTTGGTTGGGTATGTGGTCTAACTGACAAATTTCCCAGTTCATGTGGACTCACAGAGGGAAGAACAGAAATTCCCGACTTTGCGGGAATTTGGCCTTGCTGTAGGACTTGGTTTTGGGTTACCTGTGGACGCTGAATCTGTGATTGTGTAGGAAACTGTGTACTGGATTCTGGTTTGGATGGGAAGAAGAGATTTGATTCTCCTGTGCACGGGACAAATTCAGATGCATCTTGTTCTGCGGAAGAGGGGGAAGTCCGGTGGGAGTTTGAGTAATAGCATGTTGTCCACTTTGTAGTAAAAACTGCGCTGGCTGGGGAGAAGATTGCCGAATATTTCGACCATGGAGATGCCTTCTCGAAGAGCATTTCGACGAAGTTCAAGCTTTGAGTACTTCTCCTGAAGCTTTAAGTACTGCTTTTTCCACTGCAAACACACACACCACAATACAAAAAGAATGCCAATAATTGCATTGCTTGGATATCTAGTAAATAAAATAAAAGCAAAAGAGAGAAAAACAAAGAAGTTACCTCAGTGCAACAGGGGTTGGTGGAACTTGGAAGGTTCATTTTTTACCATCACCACATTTTCCGCCATTTCTACATAAACAAAATTTGAATCTCTAACGTCAGATTTTCATAATAGCTCAAAATTGAAATCAAGATTCGAGTAAAGGGGTAAAGTAGAAAACATGAGAGAAACTGGACGCATGATGGAGTGTGAGTAGATGCAGTGATATATAAAGTTCATCGGGAACACTAAGGGCCCGTTTGACATGACTTCTACTTCTTATAAAAGAGTTTTCTCGTAGAACTATCTTAATTGATGTTTCAAAACTAATTTCTGAAAGGGTTTCCTCTTCCGTAAAGCTTTTAGAGGAAGCAACATTCGGTCAACTTCCTCTAAAAACTTTTCTAACTAATAAATACGCTTTTATAAAATTAACCAAAAGAGTCCAAAACTAGCTTTCGCATAACAAATCTCATTTTGACTTCACAAAGTCATGCCAAACGGGCCCTAAATACAACGGGAAAGGAAAACAAGATTAAAGAAATTTGAAAATACTAGACTTGTTTAGTTTTAATTTTATAAATTTGAGATTTATTAATTGATATTATTTCCATTTTAAAGTAATTATAGTGAATATCTATCTTAAAAAATGTTTGATAATATTACATAGTTATATAATACTTTTAATGGGGATAATAATACGAAAGGATATCATTATAATCAATGTCAATTTTAGTAATCGTATACATGTACAACAATAAATCACAATAAATCACATTATATAAAATGTTTGTCAATTATCTTTTCGGCAATTGTGAAGACATAACTCATTAAAAAAATTAATGAATACAAATGTGAATATAAGTTAAACAAATGTCATGTAATTTTGGAAAGCCTAATGTGTTGATAAGAATAAACTATCATTGGACATCATTTTCAAGTAATTGCATTTGGCTAATTTTGCTTCTAGTTGGCGAGAATTACCAACATATTTGCAACCACGTGGATGATGACTTTAAAAGTTAACTAACCACATTATATTCACCTAATTAACAGCATGCAGCTATCAAAACTAACCAACCAGTCATCCAATCCAACACGTTGACAGGGATAGCAACAGGGCAGGACGACCTTCCCCGACCACTGTTGCACTGAAGATTTTAATGCCCCAATCTTTGTTTACAGGAAGGTTGGACGGGGCCGGATTGTGGTCCATGTTTCTCGTCCTCGACCTAAAGGAACAAAGATTTAGCCTTTGTCCCGGCTCGATAACACCTGACTAGCCCCTGCCATCCCTACTCATTAATTTACGTTTGCAATATGTTACAGTTGTAGTTAGGGTCACCGGTCACATCTCAAATCCAAAGTGCAATTCAATTCAACACATAAAAATAAAAATAGCAGTAGTCTAATTTACACGGCAGGCAGATGAAAATATCTTTTGCATTAAATTGACTTTTTTCTAATCTCCACCTCACACAGGAGACCGGAATTAATTAATGGGAAGTAAAATCAATAATCTTTCAACTTTTGGAAAAATCAATTGAGTATACGAGTATAGTTAGTTAGTTAGTTAACTTCAGAAGGAATTTCCTTGATCCACTGTAACGGAAACGGTTGCCGGAACGACCATGTCCGACTGAATCACAACTTGGTTATTCGATACATTTCGCAGAGCATGATTTGGAAAGGAATTCCCCGTTGCGACGAATGTGTATTGTACCCTTTTAATAAGGTTAGGAAACACGAGAATTGAATTCAAGTCCGCAATCCATGAGCTACCATTTCCTTGTACACTTTGTCTTCCTACGGTCGCTTTCAGCTTCATTCCTCTCACATTGTTACGATCTATAACAACTTGATCAACCTCTTTGAATGCCCCATTCTGTTGATCCAACTGAATGATATCGATCCCTTTATCAGATCCGGCAAACATGTTGTCCACTATGTTTACTCCGTTCATCACACCGTTTATAGATTTCAAAAGAATGTATGCGTCACCTAGGAAAAAGCTACTTGATATGTGGAGTTGGACTGGATCTTCAGCAACGATGCCAGTGTAGTCAAGGTAGGAATTCACGATGCGAGTTTGTGTTAATCCTGGCAATTTTAGATAGATACCAGTACCGCCAAATCCGGTTGCCTTATTGTAACAATGTACCCCGGAAAGTGTGTTGGCTTGACCAGAAACCATGATTCCAATGGCGGCAGAAAAAATTACGACGTCTGTGACAGAATTGTCGTTGCCCATCAAGTTTATTGCCGTCCCGGAGAAGTTTCTTTCGCCTGGATCTCCTCCTGCCGTAATGTGTTGGCCAAGATACGAGCTCCGAATGTATGTTTCATGACCACTTCGGACGAGGATACCATTCGATGTAAAATGGGTGACATAGCAATTGTCAATGCTAATTCTAAGAGAGTTCACAACTTGAATGCCTCCGCCCCTATAATTTGAGTCCAACAACAGGTCTCTTAGTGTTATAAACTCGTAGTTATACGCCGATGATGATCCATTGTTCGAGGAAGGCGATAAATCAATCAAATAGCCGTCGTCTGGAAAATTGTTCGATGCCTTTAATGTTCCTCCATGTATCTGTCAATAGATCGTCATATTTTAATCACGAACAATGAAAATGTACGGCTACATTAAATGGAGCAGTTGAATTTAGGTAAACAGCATGCTCTTTAGAACAGAAAAATAAAGGTCAATTCGTTTGATTTTGGGCTTAGTCAAAACTCGAAAGGCAAGCCTGCCATTAATTTAACATTTGTAAAATATATTATCATTAAATTGTTAACAAGAATATCAAACTTATTTCAGTTTTTTTCCTTCTAGCTTGTATGATAAAGACTGACGATAATATAAAAAGATTTTCTCGTTGAAATTTTCCCAACTCAACCTACTTCCGGTCGATGAAAATAAGAAAATTAATTAATCAAACGAAAAAAAATACTAATAAATGCCAAATGGTGTATATGAAGCTTCGCAAGAGGCTGAGATGCATCTAGAAATTTCACTTTTAATGACGAGCACGAAAAGACTTACCACTAGATTACCTCTTCCGGCTACCGGAAATTGTAACGGACGGCTGATCAAGTAATTCCCACCTTGAAGATTAATCTGTGCACCACCAAGATTAACTATTCCCTCCAACAAAAATCCATTGCTTGGACCCTTGAGTGCATCTGATATTGCTGCAAGAAGTGCTTCTGTACTATCTGATACCCCGGTCGGGTCTGCACCGTATGATGTCACCTCGTATACCAATGGACTTGGTTTACCAGGTGCAGCCGTAGGGGACGGAGGATTAGATAGTACTGAATTGCGTTGAATAAGTGAAGCTTGGAACCGTAATCGGTCACGGTCGGGCGAAGAATTATGTCCATGCGCATGAATTGCCATAAACATAATAATCATAAATAAGACAAGAGCTTTTCGTGTGGCTGTCATGTCTGTATGTTTGATTGTGAAAGAAAGAAAGAGTTGTGTACATATATATATGGAGAAGGAGAACTAATGGTGATGAACATGGAAAGAAGAGGGTGTAACCGAAAAGTAAAAAAATATATATAACTAATAAAATCATACAAATAACACCCTAATTGTGACGAACGGGCCATCTTTAGATGTCCATTTGTTTTAATTGAGGGTGAGAACACGTACATTATATAAACCAATTTGTACTTTAGGATCTAACAACTTTGACATTTTGTAAAAAATATTTTCTCTATATTTTACTTTTATGGTTTGTTCATAATTATCATTTTATAAAGTCTCGATGACTATGTAATAGCTTCATATTTAAGTTTGTAATAATATTGGTTGTTGAGACCAACCGGCCTGACTGGTAGAATAGAGTTTGGTTGAAAAATATAATTATCGAATTGAAAGTTAAGAAAAGTTTTCATACGATTGAAGACAGAATTTGAACACGTCAGCACTCTATTAGCCTTTTTTTTTTGTTCTTCCAATGAAAACCTTCCAAGTGCATTTTCTGTTGATTTCCATTTGTGAAATATAAAAGAGGTAGTGGTAAGTCATATAGAATTAAATTATACTCTTAGGCATAGATAATTTTCTTTGCACAACGAGGACACTACATCAAATAAGACAGTTAATATACTCCCAACTAAGTGAAACTATCCCTAACCCGCTAATTCTAATGCTATTCCCACTCCACCTAGGCCGTGAATAACAATTGAGTGATAGATAGGAGTCGATATAGAATTTGCTTAATAAAACTCGATAATTTATTCACATACAAGCCCTTGTTTGGTTAGATTATTATTGGATTTTAATCTCAAGTCAAAGTTAACAATTTAATCACACATTTTATGAGATTCACAATTCTTCATTTACATATTTCATCAACTTTTATAAAAACTTACTAAAATTTTGATTTTGATCTACATAAAATGTGGCTAAGTGAACCTTTTAAGCTAAGGCAGACATGCAGACTCAGATTTATTTGACATCATAAAAAGTAAAAAATGGCCCAAGGTGACAGGTTAACAGATGTCCTAACAGAAAAGCAGATCATCAACTTTTTTGACCCTTTCTCCCTTCTATTAGTTTAATGTTTTCACTTTTCTTGTATTTTATTTCATTCTTTCTTGTACCCCAAACTGTACACGTCTTTATGATGAAGCCAAGAATCAAAACCAATGTTATCTTAACAGTCACGAGATACTTTGCAGAGGTACTAATTATTTTCTTGTAAGAAATATATACCAAGTTTATGGTTACAACTAGCAAGAGGTTTCGTGTTAGAAATGTTAGGGAATCAGCATTGCATTTGGCATTTGCTGAAAAGCTAGCATTATTGAGCACGTTTAATTCTAATTTTTGGATTTTCAAACTACGAAAGTCGTCCGTAATAGTATTTATGAATTAGTACGACTGAACTTAAGGGAATAATCAAGAAAATGTCAATAATATTATATTAATATTTTACGGGACGTATACATAACAAGACATGGTCGCACAGTAGTGTGCTAAGTAACGATAATCTATTTTTGAGATCAACACGAAGTCATAGCTATTCTGCCAAGTTGATGCAATACTAAAGGAAGAAGATTTTATGGAGAAGTGTGATCGACGTCAAAAGACGTAATTTTTCAGAATGTCCATTTTTAGAAAATTTTGGGTGGAAATGGCACAATAAGTAAAACACAAGACGTTCAACATTTTTCGGCCAAATTCCATCGTCTCAAGTTCCGAAAATGCCTTTTTCATATATTTTTTTGGGGTAATTATATTAATTTTAATTAGATTTGAATTTTAATTCCGTTTAGAATTATTCGTTATCCAAATTTTAATAATTGCTTTAAATATGAATTTTAAGCCTTATGGTAATTAGTTGAATTTGATTATAATAAAGAGTCTTGAAAAATTTCTCAAAATTATTCTTTCTTTCTTGATATTCGTGAGCAAATCATGTTAGAGTTTCTGTAAAATTTTGTTATTTTCTATAAGCTTCTGTTACGTCACAAACTAATTATACAAATTGACAATGACATGACACTTGACACGAACGAGATATCTAACGTGACATTTCACCTATATATACTCCAAGACCCTGTTGGCCATACTCGCTAACCTAGTTTCGTTTTTGTGAAAGAGCACGTATATGTCGATCAAGAAGTTTGATTAAATTTTGAGTTTAACAAATGAAAATAATTTTTGCCCATGTGATTGCAATATTGATGTAGTTGGGCTGTTTCAACCTCTTCAACGAGGAAAAGCAAGAAAACAGAGACGATAAATTTAATGTCCAAATACTGGACACGTGTAATGGTCCAAGGTTGATTCTGTATTTTCACAGGAGATTCATGGACATAGGGTTCAATTTCTGATAGAAATTGATTAGACTTCTTATGGGGACAACGACTTTGGTTGGCTTTTGTTGAATTTAATTATAAGTGAAATTGAGCTATTGAGAGTTTAGTCAATTTTTGTGACATGTTCGATATTCAGTCGAGAAATAATCAATAGTTGACTTTAAATTTTTATTATTTGAAAAATATCAAAGAGTTTTTGTTTTCTAGAATTATCACTCAATCATCGTGCTTCACATTTAATCATAATGGGAATCAAGAATATTTACAAATACTTGTAAATAATTTGCCTTATTAAACATTAGTCGTAAGTAAAATGTTTTTAATAATTTACACCATATGGAGACTATTGAATTGAATGGACATTCCAAATCTTTGCATCGGAATTGTCGATTTAGATCTACGTGGACCAATTAACGTTTTGATTTTGACTCAAACCTAATCGTCCTAAAATAGAGTGGTTTAGGTTTCTATAATTTAAAGAATCGTTTAAAATCGAACATTTGTAGTATTTCTAAACAATACTTTGAAGGTTAAGGCCAAAAATAAAAAAATAAAACTTCACCTACTTATGTTAAGAATTTCAGTTGGATTTTGTGCCAACCAAATTTATAAATATTTAATAAATTAAATATTACATACTACACAGTACATTTTAGCTTTTGAATAACCAAACTAACATTCTGATTTTTTTACTTTTCTTATTGCAAACCAAACAATCACACATCTCATTATCACAAAGCCTAAAAGAAGAGCCAAAAACCCTTAATAATTAGACTTGTTTGTCTGCACTGCACCTTCTCTCCACT
>CAIGRN010145412.1:0-20015 GCA_903798345.1 Fraxinus anomala
AAGTGTGAAACCTCATGTACAAAAATGAACAGTGATTTGGCTATCCTCTCTTTTAATATAGTAGTGATTATTTGGAATAGTAGAATTTCATTTTTAACTTTGTATTAGCCATAGTTGAACGTGCTTTCAAAATATTTTACAGGTTCTGCAAAAATAATATTGTAAAATGTGATAATATAAAAAATAATTAATGCAAAATATTTATTTTGAATGATCTTTTGATTCAAATGGAATAAAAATCAGTTTGTAAAAACAATTTAAATAGTTGAGGAAATCAATTAGAATAGTCCCTCCATTTAAACTATCTAACAAATATCATCATTTTTTTCATATTCGCTTAATATGCATTGAATGTATCGAATGAAATTATTTATTATAAATATGCATTTATGTCCCCAGTTTACCTTCCATGTATCTTGACGTTCATTGAATAAATCAATTTGAGAAAGCTCTAAAAATATTCATTTTTTGTTCAAAAAAATTTATAATGAAATTAATCAACTATTCAATCGAGTTGAATGAATCTTTCAAATATACATTGATCATAACTATCATTGACAAAATAATCAATGCCAATATTGTTCACATGATTAAATAAATCAATTATATATTGAAAAAGAAAAGGTAATGAATGTATCAAATACGGTTTAAGTAAATTAAATAAATATTGAAAAATGAAAAGTCGGTGTTTTAAAAAGCGCAGCCTAGGTGCGAAGTAGGCACAAAACTCCTCGCATTGCGATTTTTATTTATTTTGCGTTAGCACGCCTAGCGAGCTCTTTTTTATGCTTTTTCTTTAGTTATTAAATAATTTTTCCACTGATTCAAAAAATTAAAATAAGAAAATGTCTTTTTAAACTTAGGCCTCGCCTAGTTCGAAACTTAGCCTCCACGCTTCAACACGCTTTACGTTTCTTACAACACTTTGAAAAGTAAGGTAGTGAATGTTGATGTTAAAAAATGACTAGAACGATTTTGTCAACTTAAGTGATGATCTGTGAGCAGTTAATCACGCAAAAAGAGGTAAATTGTGTTAAAAACAAGCGGATTGTGCTGAAATAGTAAAATGGTGCTAAAATAATAAAAAAATAGGACGCTTGCATTAAGGAGAGAGAATTTGAAGTGCATGTCATACAATAGTTGAGTTCGATCTAGTAGGACCATTACAATTCCTTTTATAGGAGAAAATAGGCAAGTTGACATGTTTTATATCAAGCTACAATGTTGATCTCAATGTGTTTGTCGTTGACTTGATCTTGATTAGATGTTGAGGTCGGGTTTCCATACGTCATGATGAGGCTAAGGTAAAAAGTTATCATTGCATGCCTGCGATTCGTTACAATTTTGGTGCATAATCATGATTGCCACTTGTCTTGAAAGAAGTGGCTAGGGAAAAAGGTGGTGATGTCATCCTTGGAGTAAGGGAAATCAGAGAGTAATGATGATATTCCTTATATAACGATAGCAAATTTTGAGTTTAGATGGTATGCCGAGTTGAACTAGGAGCTTCGCCCTGAAACGATGAGCTTAGCCTAGAATTTAGACTCAACTTAGGATATGTGTTTTAGGATATAAATTGGTTTTAATTATTTTAATAAATTCTTAATTTGACGGAGGTCAACAATCAATGTATCAAATGTAAATTCATTATAATTAAATAGTTGACAAAATAATTAATGATAATATTGTTCAATTGGTTTAAACGAGTAATAAATTAAATACATATTGAAAAGTGAAAAATATGGTATTATTAAAATAATTAAATACACATTGAAAAACGAAAAGTAAGATATTATTGAAATAATTGAATTATATTAAGGATAGAGTCGTCCGGAAAAATAATTCTCACTTAACATGATATTTAATGTATTGATTTACTTTTTAATTACATATTTTATGAGACCGTTAACTTATTGAAAAGATTTGTTGACAGGGATTTAGGCCGTGTTTAATTAGATAAAATTTATTTTTTAGTATATTTTGATAAAAGTTGATAGATTGTGTGATTTAAAAAGCTATGGATCACATTAAATGCGTCGTTTAAAAGTTTGTGGTTTTATAAGATCCGTAATTAAAATTAATTGTTAATTTTACTTAAATTTTAATCCAATTTCATAGTTAAACCAAACAAGAGTTTAACGTCTCCAATACTACCATGAACTGGTGAAAAAAAAATGTCACGTGATAAAATAGATTATGTTTAAAAATTACTCTCGCCAATACTCCAATAGGGACGGTTTAACGTTACCAAATAATTTAGGGTTGTGCAAAATATACATAGCAATTTATACAATAGTTTCCGACATGTAATGTGACGAGATTTAATTGGATCAAATTTCATTAATCAAATAACTTCCCCGTTTACATTCGACGCCTCATCTTTATGTAAATAATTATATACAATAAACATTTTTCAATAATTTATATGAAAAATGCTTTTTGTACATAATAGTTTACATAATGATGAGATGTTAAAATATAAGTGGGAAGTTATTTTAATGATGAGATTTTGATCAAATTAAATCTCGATATATAATCTGTTGATAAACTATTATATAAATTGTTATGTACATGTAGCACAACCGAAGTTATATTAGGCGAAGGAGAAAGCCACTTAATTTTCAAAAAGAGTAACGATGTGTACAACAGGTGACATGGAAGTAAGAGAGAAAAAAAGATCAAAAGAAAATAAACTCATGTATTATAATATTTTTTTCCCATGTTATCTATCTGTACACAATTAAAAATAGCATCACTCTTTCAAAATTATCCAAACCTATTATTTCAAGTTTTGAACGGTACTTACCTCCGCTAAAATTTATTACCTTCGCGAAGTTTTACAAGAATTTCATATATACCTTTCCATTTTAAAAAATTCCCCAACATTTCCTTATCTCGAGTTTTGGATGCTACATACCTCTCCTTAATAGTTTTGTTTTCACATATTATTTATTATGAATAACGATTGTGTTACTTGTATGTAACAACTTATATAATCATTTAACAATAGATAATGTCGCAATATATAATTGAATTAAGATCTCATCAATCAAATAACTTCCCACTTACATTTTGACAACTCATCATTATGTAAAATATTATATAAATAGTTATGTACAAGAAATATTTTCTTATAAATAATAGTCATAAAATACTTTTACTTCGACAACAAAGTTTTAGTGGTATCTCGAGGTTTTAATAATATTGAAAAATGGTTAAAATAATTCTCCACCTGTCTCGTAAGGATGGAATTGTTTTCATTTTTAGTATGATCACTTTTCTTGTTGATAGTGTAATTTTTTTTTCTTATATGTCTCTATTCAACGTGCATTGGTATCATCAAATATGAATTCATATTTAAATCATTAGCAATGTAATGGTATATTAAGAACAAATATATATATTTGTGAGAAAGTAATGATAATGTTCAAGTTAGAGGGATATTCCTCAATTTTATGACAAATTTCAAATACAACTTCTCAATTTTCAATAAATTACAGAAATATCCCTTATAATCTGTTAAACAATTACTTGTAGGTTTAGGCACGGTTTAGAATTGGGGTTGGAAATGAAATTCGCGGAAATCACTTTCATTTCAAAAGGGGTTATTTCTAATTCGAATCCTATGCCTCCAGCTTTGAATCCTTAACATTAGCAGATATTGTGGTAGTTGTTTGATGTGATTTGTTTGCTATAATGGTGTTTGATGTGATTTGATGCGGTTACATCCTTTTCCTAGCTAAGCTTTTTTATTATTATTATTATTATTTTAAAATATATTTTTCTATCTTCTTTTCAACCACAAATTTCTCAATAAAATAAGATTCTAAAATAAGGGCCCGCTCGAAAGTTCTATTTTCACCGATTTTGGGTTGCATAGTTTATAAGGGGTTAAAAGAGTAGATGCTTCGATCTTGAATGGTTTAAAAACCATCAAAAAACGGTGTAATATAATTTTGATCAGTTCTTTCAACCCACCAAATCGACGATTTTTTATCGTTTATCAAATTCTCTTCTAATTTTACCTTTTATAAAATAATTATTTATAACAAACATATATTTGTTTAATATTAACTTATAAATAAAAAATATACCAACTAAAAAAATTATTTATAAGCAAAAAAATTATATTATAATTAAAAAATTACTTACAAGTAAAATATTATTTATAAGATAAAAAAATTATTTTCGTGTAAAAATTTTACTAATAAAACAAAAAAATCACTTATAAAATATAAAAAATTACTTATAAGTAAAAAAATTCGCTTATATGTAAAAATTATTTAAAAGTACAATATTAATTTATAAATTTTATATATAACTAAGAAATACTAATATAATATTTGAAGTAAATATTTAACTTAAATATTAACATATATATAAGTAAAAAATTTCATAGAAGAAATCATAAACTCAAAATTTCAACGAGACATATATGTAACTTTACTTTTTAGAAATACTTTCAGAATCGATAGATAATAAACTTTCGATGATGTGTTGGATTATTTTAAAAATCTCTATTAAAACCACTCATGACCGATCCGTTAATAAACACTCAAAAATGATACTTTAAAAAACGATCATAACCGGTACATGCGGAACTCCCAAGCAGGCCCTAAAGGATCGAATCTTGTTATTTTCTCAATTATTATCTTACACATTAAGTCATTAAGAGGCATTTAATCTTTAATTATGCATTGTAATTTTTAATTTTCGTCATTATCTTTTAATTTTCGAAATTATCTAGACTTTAGTCATTACCTTGCTTTAAATAAGGGATGTAGCGATCAGTTGTTTTGAATAGGTATTATGGAGTTTGAAGGGTTTTCAATATCTTAATTTCTCAAGATTTGATAGTTGAACTCAACGAGTTCAAATTATCTGTATTAATGTACGAATTAAAGAGTTTTCTGACATCTTAATTTTTGGTATTCTTATAAATCAATAAAAAATAGAAGTTGAAAGTGTTGCATTATTCATTTAAGCCCCCGGTTTGGCCCCCTTTAAAATTATAATTTATTTTTCTATTCCTTCTTATCAACCACATATTCTCCAACAAAATATCATTGCATATAAATTCAAAAATTTTTTTTTTTCCTTTTTAACTACAGATTCTTCAAAAAAACCATCATTCCAAAAATTATAATCCTAAATAATGGGGGCCAGATGGAGGCTAAAATCAACAAAACTTCGATTTCGTGTTTGTTTATAATTTTTACGATTTCACCTACAATAACTAGTATTAGAGTCTAACTACTGGAAATGATAACATGATTGGTATGGGACGGGTCGGCAATTCCCACCCTCTTCCCGTCGGGTATTTATTTTATTTTTACTTTATTTTTACGTTTTTAGTTAAAATATTATTATTTTTTTCCAATTTTGAAGAACAACTTATGTTCTTTTTAAAAATGATGATAAATCTTTTATTTTTATCTAATACAAAACTTAAATTTAAAAATTATGGGATGAGTAGCAGAGCTGTGACTATGTTCCCCGTACCTGTTTCGGAGCAATGATCCCCGCCCCGGTTATCCCGTTAGGCGGGTAATCCTGTCACATTCAAGACAAGGCTTTTCGAGTATTGGGTTGAACGGATTTTTTTTTTTCCATCCCTACCAACTACTTCATGAAATTCATGAAACTTAATGGTACGAATGTCGTACCCTTTTTGCTCCATTCGGTTTAGAGAAGTGGATGGTCCCCCAATACTTGACAAAGAGATTGAAGAATTTATGAATTTAGACTATGACAATTATGATGGTCCTTCACTTTTCGATGAAGATAGCGGAACTGAGATCCTATAGGAGTTGCTCGGGGAATTTGTCACGATGAAATTTAAGGAAAATGTTACAAATATTTTGCTGGAATTTGGTAAGAATGGAAAAGCTAAAGTCAAACTTAATGAACTTCATCACAATTCTGGTGTGCTTTTTTTTTTTTTAACGTTGGGCATGTTTTTTTACACGGGAGAATTCTCTGCTGTAAGAATGGAACGAATTCTTGGATTGTATTATTGAGCGATATTTGGGATTGAACCTCGCAATGAACAAATTGTACCTTTATTTTTCTCTCAAATTGTTAGGTGGAGAATTATTGAGCAACAAAACAGAAGTCAATCTATTATGTTGGGAGTAACTTTATTGGATGCTCAAGATTTTTCGAATCATGATACCGTGGATAAAATTTATGCTACAATTGATGCACTAATTGTGCTGATATAGGATGAAGATGCAAGATTCGAGGGATAATCTTTTCCACTCGGAAGAGAATGATGCAATTCGATCCTACGATTAGAATAAGGGAACGGACCTTGTTATTTTTTAATTATTTTCTTGAACTTTAAATCATTAGGAGGAGCTTAATCTTAAATTGAGTACTACGTCTTTTAATTTTTGTCATTATTTAGATTTTAGTCGTTATCAAAATTTTAGGTTGATCTTCATTTTCCCGACCCAAATGAGTTCTCATGTATCAATGGAAAAATATTAATGTGCAGTGTGATAAGGAGTCTTAGAATAGACCGACTTGGACTCACTCCATGGTTTGACAGATATGTACATACCTGTCTATGTATAGTTTATTTTGATAGTTGAAGTGACCCTTTTGAAAGAGTGGGTAATTAAAAACGGGGTTAACTAGTTGTACAGACTTGGTGTACATTAAGTTTGATATTTCATGTGTTGTCAAAATATGTTCTATTGATTATTTAAAGTATTGTTAAAATCAATGCGTGAAAAACAGTCACCTCATTACAATGTCGAATTTAATATTAACAACGATGTACATGCAGCATGAGTGATTAAAAACAATGTTGGTTACTTGGTTTAGGCATACCTATCCATAAAAGGGTAAGGGGACCACCATTTTCCATCCCAACACGATAAATAGTTTGATACTATGTATAGCAAAGTGCATTCCAAAACAATGATTCATCTCTTTATGATAAGTGAAATTAAATGTCAAATTCGTAATTGTATATTCATTTTCAGTTCAAATTGAAATCCTAATTGAAGCATGAAATTTCGAGAAAGATGTGTATAAAGTCAAGTCAAATTGACTCGACCGTTCCCATCTATGTAACCATACAAAATTTTATGAATCTAACTTCAAAAATCAAGTGTTTTACACCTTTTCAAAAATGTTCTACATAAATATTAAAAATAATGAAGGCTAATTGATTCTTGTCGTTGAGTTTGAACATTTAGGTCAAGAGATGCAAAAGCTCATTTTCTCAAAAGAAGTCAATTTTAGGGCGCGATAATTTCAAAGATAGAAACGTAGGACAAGTGGACAAATTTCAATAGAGATTCAACCACACAAATTTAAAGCGAAAATTTTATTTATTTATTAATGAGAAGTCATTTTTAAAAATATATTTAAGATGAAACTTCAAAAAAAACGTGTAAAGAACTAGAAGGGAGAATTAGCCCCCGTTTAACAGTGATTTTTCTTTGGGAAAATGAGTTTTTGAATAATAAATTTATAGAGAATGTGTGATTAAAAAGTAGAAATTCTTTTGGGTTTACGTGAATAGTATTTTGTTGTGAGAATATGTGGTTGAAAATTAGTATGAATTTTTTTTTTTTTTTAAAGAAATAAGAATGGATTTCAAACATGGGACTTAATTTCAATGCATTATTTCATTTTAGTTAATTATGACAAGAAATCAAGAATACATGCAAAGGACAGCATTACATCCTTTTTACTAATATCGGACATTTACCATCAATTAGAACCTTTTTCCTACACAATGGATGATTTCTTTTTAAATTAAAAGGGTGTTTGATGGATATTATTAAAAAAGAATGTATTTTAAATAGTGATATAATGAAAAATATGTGATTAAAAAGTAAGGAAAAGTTATTGATGTGATGAAAAATATTATTTTATCGAAAAATGCGTGATTGAAAATGAATTTTGAAAGAATGCGTGTCAAACAGAGGCTAACTCGATTATAATTTGTATATATATATATATTTTTTTTAAAAAAAATTATTTTTGAAAACGTTTTAAATGAAATAAAATATTTCACTTACTAAATAACAAATGTCTCGAAAATTAAATTTTTTTTAGAGGAAGTTGACATCTCTTCTATGAAATGTAAAAATAGAAATAGAAAGACAACTGGATTCTTAATTGGATTCTTATTAATGTTTTTAGGTTCAGAAAAGTGAAACCCAAACGAAGAAGACTGTGCACCCGCAGACACGTCCACATGCACCCACTCTCTTTCTGTTCACCCAAATTTCTCCTCTCTCTATGTTTTTGCGTCGCCGACCTGTTTCTCCGTCGTACCGCCACCTGCCGCCTTTTTTTCTCAAGTTACTTTTACATGAAATTGAACACTCGAACATTAAAGTAGCCATTGCTAGATTTAAATCCTGTGTTCTACAAACTCTATTTCTAGTTGCAATTTCTCCATTTTTAGCCAGACCCCATTTCAATGAATTAAGAAATTCAATTACTTTCACCTTTCACTGCCGGCGATCCATTTTCTGGTGATTTTTCCATAATTTTATTTAGCACTGTTGGCTACCATATTTGGCAGAGCATATAAAGAGATAATTTTTTTTCCAATACTCAAATTTCCTCAATTTAAATGCCCCTTAAATGTTTCTCTTTATAGCCACACAGGAGAACAGAAATTGTAAAAATTCGTCATCACGTGCCAAGTTATTCAGATAGCTTTTTCCAACATGAACAATTCCACAGTTTCTGGGGACTCTTCTTCTGGTAATCAAACTGCCCTTCCAAAATTAACTGCCAAGAAAAAGCGAAATCTCCCCGGAATGCCAGGTAAAATTATAAAGATTAGTTCCCGTTATTTCCCACTACTGAATTAAGAAAATAATGTAATTTTGATTTGTGGGAAATTTTCATTAGATCCTGATGCGGAGGTGATTGCTTTATCACCAAAGACTTTGTTGGCTACGAATCGGTTTGTGTGTGAAATTTGCAATAAAGGGTTTCAAAGAGATCAGAATTTGCAGCTTCACAGGAGGGGTCATAATTTGCCTTGGAAGCTTAGGCAGAGATCAAGTAAAGAAGTCAAGAAAAGAGTCTACGTGTGCCCCGAACCTGGCTGCATTCACCACAATCCTTCACGGGCACTGGGCGATTTGACCGGGATCAAGAAGCATTTCTGCAGAAAACATGGTGAAAAGAAGTGGAAATGTGAGAAGTGCTCGAAAAACTATGCAGTTCAATCTGATTGGAAGGCACACTCGAAGATATGTGGATCAAGAGAGTATAAATGTGATTGTGGGACTTTGTTTTTGAGGTCCAAGATTCGAACTTTCTTGTGTACGTTATAGACGACTCTTGTAGAAGTGATTTTTGATACTTGGAGTTGATGTCGACTTGTTTGTTATGCAGGAGGGATAGTTTCATTACACACATGGCTTTTTGTGATGCTTTAGCAGGGAGTGCAAAAAAGAATACAGCACTGGCACCTCCTAGTGCTGACGAGGATCCAAAAATTCAAACTGTTATGCCATCTCCACCACCCCAAGAAGTGGCATCATCATCACCATCACCACCACCACCGCTACCACCACCACCACCGGCTTCATCACCAACAGCTCCACCTTCCACTGCTGTGGTGTCCCCTGTTCTTCCTCTTCAGAATCTAGGTACTTTGACCAAAAATTGGATTGTTGTAGTTTCAGATTTAAATGTTATCCTATGTGTATTAGTTCTACAAACCAAACCAAACCAAACCAAAATTTTTTGTCGTTTCTCCGTCCTTTATCTTGGAATTTATTTGTTTTTTATTGTCTGTTGGTGACATTTGTTTTTATCTGCATATAGTGTTAGACTACCTGATCTGTGATTTGAACGTGCAAGAACTAGTGCTATATATTTAAATAATTAGAAGTCCATTGAATATAAACAAATAATACATAGCAATTTCGAATTAAGCAAAGAAAGTTGAAAATGATACTATTTTCTGATTATCTTTTAACTTCATACAGAGTCCCTTTGCTTGTTTAGTTCTGTCAAGTTTCAATTAACTAAATATTTTCTTCTTGATGTTGTTTATCTCCATAGAATTGCCTGAAAGCGCTAGTTACAATTCAACAACTACCCGAATTTTGGAGGAGATGTCCACAGTATCCGACTCGCCTGCAAATTGTAGCAGCAACAGTCTTTCCAGCAGTATCGGTAGTACAAACAGTAATGTTTTCGCCAGCTTATTTGCTTCATCAACTTCTGGAAATTTGCAATCTCAAGCAACCAGATTTCCCGGTTTATTCGAAACCATGGCTCGTCCTAAGCAGACGTCTGATATTGCACTCTGTACATCTTCTGAACCTATATCTCTCCGTCTTGCAATGAACCAAGGGTCTGCAATTTTTAAAACAGTAGAACAAGAGTGCAGGCAGTACACTCGAGCACCGCAGCCTGCAATGTCTGCCACAGCATTGCTTCAAAAGGCTGCTCAAGTGGGGGTAGCTGCATCAAATGCATCAGTTATGAGGGGGCTTGGACTAGTATCTTCTTTGTCACCTTCAAGCGAGCCCCAGAGATGGGGCAGGCAAGAAATTGAGTCCGAGGGAGCATCATTAGCATCTGGTCTTGGTCTTGGACTTGGACTTGGACTGGCCTGTGATGGGGGGTCTGCTTTGACAGAATTGATGTTGGGAACTCCATCAGTTTTTGGTCCCAAGCACGCCACTCTCGACCTTCTTGGATTAGGGATGGCTGCTAGCGGTGGCCAGACTGGTGGGCTGTCTGCTATAATGCAATCCATCAACGATGGCCTTGACGTTGCTGCAACAGCAGCAGCATTTGGTGGTGGAGAATTTTCTGGCAAAGACATGGGGAGAAGCTCGTGACACTAGCATAGCTTATGTTTGTTAGTACTTGTTCAATAACACACGATAGTTGTATGCTGTGCCGGCACGTAACATCATTTGAATAACTGGTGTAGCTTGCAAACATATGGTAGGCCATTGTATTAGTTCTCTGAAATGCAGGTGATGGAGAAGTGGTCGAGCCTCTTCAATGCTGTCTGCTGCCTTTTACTGAAAGGATTACCGGAACTCTTTCAAGTAATATATTCAGGTTTGTTTATCCTTTCTTCTCATAATTTATCAAGTATTCAAGTTTGAATACATGAACACTAGCTGGGAATGGTCCAAACTAGAAGTAAACTTATACTGCACTATTATATGGAGTGTGAATATTGATCCAATGGATTTAAACTCCTCTATTTTATCAAATAGGAATACTAGATTAATAGCACGGCGAGTTCAGAAAATCTGTATTTTAGTTTTGATTTGGTGTGATTATGTCGAGCCTTTGTTTCGTCTGTGAGATAAGCTGATTGATAGTTTGATACTATGAGCAATATTTTTGGAAGAATTTTATGTTAGCCATTAAGTAATATGATCCAGTTTCTTGTAGCTTTACATCATTTACTGTTGAATTTCCTACTGCTTGAAAAAGCCATTGAAAACTGAAATGTATAGACGATTGATGAGTTTCATTGCCCCCACTGGAGCAGTCTGGGCATTGACAAATTGATGCCTGTGACCAAGTGGACCGCTGATATTTCATAATGTGGGCAGGGCCATTCCTATTTCATGCTTTGAGGGGGCAGATTCCCGGCCGCCAGACTGGCCATTCGGCCTGGCCCCGGGCTGCGTAAGACGGACTGTTCTAGGCCCAAGTGTTAAGCCCATGAACAGTAGCATGTCCCTGTGGGAAGAGCAAATTAGACCATTCATGTATTTATTGTTTAAACTTCAAAATGAGATATGTTATTTTAGTATTTCTTAAATCAGGATTCAAAAATTACTTTTGCAAGTTAGATATATAGAAAAATCCTAATTCGGCCTTTCCTCCTCGCACACTATTACCAGCGCATAATAAAATTTCACCATTTTTCAAAATTTCAAATTCCTAAAATTGGGGCTCTATCTGCGGCTGTCTATTTTTACCGCCACAAAACTGGGAACCCATTAATCCATCGTCCCACCATATGCAAAAGAAAAAAGAGATTATTTTTTTCCGATTCTCATAGGCAGTGTTTGGAGTAATTCGTGATTGCTTACGCTCGAGTTTGGGATTGCTCACACTCCGGTTGCAGATTTATTTTCTTCCTCCATCGGTATTTCCAAATCTAGAAGGTGTTACATGCAAATGGGACGGTGATGGTACGAGGTAATAGTGGTGGTGGTTGGATGGAGTTTGGGTATTTTTATGGTGGTGATATGCAATTTTGATAATTTTCAATTCTAGATGGTAGGTCGCGATAGTGATGACGATGGAATTGACGTCGATTTTGGTGTACGGTAGTAATTCATGGGTTAATAAGTTACAATACGAAAAATTACATATCGTAACAAAAATGTATATAATTTTCTCGTGTTGATGGGTGACTATTGCTGGCGTTGGGGTGACATTGATGGTGGTGGCGCATGAGTTGATAAATTGATACAAAAAAGTACACATTGTAATAGTGTGTGTAATTTTATTGTGTATTTTTGTTTCATACCGATCAAGGAGAGGCGGGGCACCTTTAGCCCCCCCCCCCCGCCCTCCCCCCCCATTTTTAATTCCTTGAAATTCGTCAAAAATTTCCACACCGCCATTCCTGCTTTTCCATTATCTCACGCAACCACTAACTATAGAATGACTGAATTGTGCAAGTATCTGCTTGCGTTTCTCTGAAGTGGCCCGTCTTGCGTTTTGGTTAGATTTGATCTTCATTGACTTAATCAAATAAATCCTATGAAACTTCAATTAAGAAAGCATTGGGAGTCATCCTAAATCAATTATTTCATGTGGCTAATAATGTCAAAAATTTTATGTCAGGTGGTGTTCCACCCACTAAAACCATCTGGTAGTTAACACCAAGCACCGGCCTATAGAAGACAAATCCAAACATTAAGTTAATTCGTCGAAGCCTGCATGGCTTTTGGCTCTTGAAATAGTGACATGAGTTATGGTGGGTTCTCTCTGTCATTGCTATGCTCACTGCAGTTCAGAAGTGCAAGAGTGAATCTTCTATCATTATGCCTTGGAAGAAATCTGCAAGTGAGAAGGACTACACTACAATTTGCATAGATTAGACTCGACCACCTGAATTCTATTCTTGTAACATTTATATCAATTCACATATGAAGCCCTTGTTTGGTGTCCATTGTTTTAAAAAAATTTTTGCTACATGGTTGTTTTCAATCACACATCCACGCAAGAATATTCTGCACGTAAATCTAAAACTTTTTCATACTCTTTAACTACACATTCTCTTAAAAATACTATTCAAATTTATTTATTTATTTTTTTGAGATAATGGGCACTAAACAGGGTGAAGTTTCAATGTTCTATTGTGCTTATGTTGAGTTAAATTCATGTTTACGAATGAATTTCTCTAAAATTTACATATATTTATTTTCAACATTAAACAACTAACTAACGTGCAACGCACGTTAACTACGCCAGTATTAAATAAAACAGCCGTATAGACCAACCCAATTTTCCCCAAAAAAAAAAAAAAAAANTCAATGTTCTATTGTGCTTATGTTGAGTTAAATTCATGTTTACGAATGAATTTCTCTAAAATTTACATATATTTATTTTCAACATTAAACAACTAACTAACGTGCAACGCACGTTAACTACGCCAGTATTAAATAAAACAGCCGTATAGACCAACCCAATTTTCCAAAAAAAAAAAAAAAAAAACCCAAAAAATGTTGAAATTAAAAATTCTCAAGATCTAAAATTTGAAATTTTGGGCTCATCCCAAGGATAATTCAGAGTACGAATTTCATCACTAAAATTCTTTGTTGAATCTCAATGGTTGGCTCGATGCCACTTATTAGAATTTTATGAAACATTTATTTTTAAGAACATGAAATTCTAATTACTTTATTTTCAAGATTCTTCATGTCAAATCTCCAAGAGAATTATTAATTACGGAACATACTTTAATTCATTGGTAATAATTCTTTAATACTTGATCTTGAATCCGGATCTTGAATATTGAATATTGGCTCTTTTGATTCTTGAATTCTTGATCTTGATTTTGGCATCTTGCTTTATAATGTTGATTGTCTTGTTCTCCAATTTGATTCTCAATAATAGACAATGCTCTTGTGATCATGTAGATTTTAATTATTATGATTTTCATTTTTTAATAGTCACTAATACTATCATTTTAAGAAAAATAATAGCAATCTAAGCGTTGTGTAACGTTATTTAGCATGATAATGCTATAATATGGTATGTTCTAAGCGTTGTGTAACGTTATTATTCAAAAGTTTTCGTTTGATATGGTATTTTCTGATACGGTTATCCATTTTGAGCGATTTAAAATCTGTTAGAAAGCTTGCAATGTGACCATGATAAATATGTTATAAAGTTTAAATGTCGAAAATTATTTTGCATGAATTATTGAATGCAAAATAAAACATAATTATTAACTCCATTTCTTGCGGCATTTGACTTGTTATTATGAACTCGTCGTTTACTATTTTTTTAAATTTGAAAGATGTATTTCAAAATTTGTCATGAATACTTCGAAACGATAACAAAAATCTCACTCGATGAGCGAATAAAATAACATGTAAATAGGCCAAAACTGGTAACGCTATAACAGAAATTAAAAGAAAAAATATCTAATTGTCACTTTTTCACTTTTTACATTCTCATTTTCGCAAAAACTTTGGATGCATCAATTGAATTGATTCAAAAATATATGAATTGAATGCAAAATTAAAACAAAGTTTGAATTCGTATATTTAAATTTTCAAAAATACACTTTTGCATCTAATTAATTGCTCCATCGAGATACTATGACACTTTTTCAAAATATCACTTTTTCACATTTTCATTTTTGCAAATACTTTAGAAGCGATTGAATTGATTCAAAGAAATATGAATTGAATGCAAAATCAAAACAATGCTTGAATTCGTATATTTTAATTTTAAGAAATACACATGTATGTATCTACTTAAATGTTTCAATGAGATACTGCGGGTTTTTCATAGAAAAGTGACATAGTATCACTTTTTCATAATCTCACTTTTGCAACACCTTGAATGCGTCAATTGAATTGATTCAAATAAACAATTGAATGCAAGATTAAAGCAATATTTCAATTAGTATATTTAAATTTCCAAAAAACACACATGTATCCATCTAGTTAATTGTTTCAAAGAGATACTGCAACTTTTCTCATAGAAAAGTGAGAATATTTCCCTTTTCGCAAACACTTTGTATGCATCTATTAAATTGATTCAAAGTGAATTATATGTATTATCATAAAATAAGGTTTGATTTCATATATTAAATTTCCAAAAATGCACATATATGCGTCTAATTAATAACTCCAAATGAGATACTGCGACTTTTTTTAGAGAAAAGTGATAGAATGTGACATTTTCATAAAAAAAAAAGTAACAAAATATCATTTTTTTTCACATTTTCCTTCTCGAAACCACCTTCCGTGCATCTTTTGAATTGATTCAAAGTTAATTTTTCATATGTATTAAAATAAAACGAGGTTTGAATTCGTTTATTTAAATTTCCAAAAATGCACAAATATACATCAATTAATTGCTCCAATAAGATATTGTGACTTTTTTTTAGAGAAAAGTTCACATTCTTTTCGCAAACACCTTCACGCATTTATTGAATTGATTCAAAGTTAATTTTTCATATGTATTAACATAAATAAGGTTTGAATTCATTTATTTAAATTTCCAAAAATTAACATATATATATACATCTAGTTAATTGCTCCAATAAGATACTGTGACTCTTTTTTTAGAAAAGCGGCAGAATATCACTTTTTCATAAAAAAGTGACACTGTCATTTTTTCACATTCTTCTTGAGCAAACCTTGCATGCATCAATCTAATTGATTCAAAACTTTTTTTTCATATGTATTAACATAAAATAAGGCTTGAATTCGTATGTTCAGATTTTCAAAAAATGTACACATATGCATCGAGTTAATTGCTCCAATGAGATACTATGATTTTTCTTGAAAAAAGTGACATAATATCGCTCTTTTACATTCTCCTTGAACAAACACATTGCATGCGTCCATCAAATTGATTTAAAGTTTTCTTTTTATATGTATTAGCATAAAATAAGGCTTGAATTTGTATGTTCAAATTTCCGAAAAAATGCACATATATGCATTTAGTTAAATGCTACAATGAGATAATGTGACTTTTTTTTAGAAAAGTCATGGAATGTCACTTTTTTCACATTATCCTTGAACAAACACTTTGCAGACAAATTTAATTAATTCAGAGTTTCTTTTTCATATGTATTAACATGAAGCAATGTTTGAATTTGTATGTTCCGGGTGTCTCTTTCCTTTGCATAATTGATTCAAAGCTAAATTTTCTTGCGTATTAACATAAAAAAAGGTTTCGTTTGGAATGTTAAAATTTCTAAAAACACACACGTATGCATCTGTTAATTGTTACAATGAAAAGTGACAAAATGTCACATTTTCACATTCTCCTTTTATCAAACACCTTGCGTGCACTATTTTAATTGATTTAAAGCTAACTTTTCATATGTATTAACACAATCCACTTTCTCTCAAGTTCAATAATGTTATTTTGAAAACATGTTCCAAATCATACTGAAATACCTATCGTGCTTTAAATGTTAACTTCAAATACCTTTGATTTTTCGAGATTGGAGGCTAAATTTCTTTTACAAACAGTGTACTTGTTAAATTGAACATATTGAATAAAAAATCAATCAAACTGTAAACCTCAACATATTGACTATAAAAACCTAAACAACATCAAAATCAACCAAAATATAAACACATTGAATCAAAAATAGGAAATAATATAAACATGGAGATTTGGATTGATTATTTTTAGAATTGGTGAATAAAACTTTAAAGAAGATGTAGTTGAAACAACTTTTACTCTCGTGCGATCTTATATTTTGCTTGATTTGGAGTTTGGTGGAGTTGGAATTTTGGAGCGGCTGGAATTGGTTCTTCATTTTCAAATTACCATAATCTTTATGCTTTATTGATTGAAATTTACAGTATTTGTTTTTTAATACATGTTTATCATGATTTTTCAAAATGACCCTAAAAATAAGGGTATTTATGTAAGTTCCCTTTTTTCTTATGGCATGCTAGAACTTTTAGTCTTGCAATTACATAGTGATCCTAAAGCCCAGTACTATAACTGAGAAGGTATTGACTTTGGGGCCACGGAATGAAAATATATGGCCCAAAGAGAGGACTATGACCAAGTCAGAAGCCCAATCCATGTACATCCTAAACTGTTCTTCAGTCCCAGCTTCAGAGTTCCAAGTCCCAACTTTCGTATACTTTCAACTGCAAGTCTGCAACCCTGATGCAAAATGGCACCCAAAGTTCTGATGGTAACCAAGTTTAAAAATTTATTAAGAATATTCTCATCTAATCTCAAAAAATTTGGTAATTTTCTTTAATCTCTTGGCTGTCTTCCTAGTTAATGTGTTTATTATCTTGTGTATGAACCGGCTAGTTCAGTACTTCAGTTTAATTCTAGTTTAATCGGATAGTTCTAGATAAAATGTGCACTCCTAAGCATAATATTGGTAGTTGTAGAGGTGTTCATTTGGAATCTTCGAGCCCTTGTTTGTAAAACCAACCCCAATATTCATATATTATAAATCCCATTTCCATGTATTATAATTTGCCTTCATTGTATAAAATTGAGTTGAGATCTGTTGTCTAATTTACTGTCCATTCAATCACAGACATATCATAAGATAATTTGCCTACATTGTACAAGATCGAGTTAAAGTAAATAATTAATTTTAATCATATATTTCATAGAATCCACAACTTTTTAACAATTTATTTCATCGGTTTTTATCAAAAACTTCTAAAAAATCTAATATTTAACTACAATACATTTTGTTGTGACCTGGATGTAGTTATTTTGGAAAACTACTTTCCACCTTTTTAATACAAATTTGGCGGATAAGAATACACAAAACAAATGATGTAAAGTGCTGAAGGGATCAAGAAAGAGAGATGATAAACATTGGCATCTAATATTTTCACGTCCACTTTGCTACCTCAAAGTTCATCAAAAATGGAACAAATCTCCGCACAAAAAGAAAAAAGAAAACCCAATTTTTTAGGCAAAATATATGTTCAATGTACAGGATTAAAGGAGAAAAAGTTGATAAAAAAAGGCAAGATCAAAACCCCAATTTTTAGGCAATATAAAAATGTTAATGTGCAGGAATAAAGTAGAAAAAGTTAGCATTAAAAGAAAGATTAAAAACTCACATTTGAGCCAATGTGACTGGTGGGTAAGAGATCAAAGATGAAACACTAATTGACCCACAGATTATATGTGCATGTTCATAAGAGAGAATAACATAGCAATGGCTGTGTGTGTGCATATATTGCAAGCTCGAACCTTTTGGAGCCATACTTTGGTTATGAAATTGAGAGAATTTCAACCACTCATTTCACTTGATACAAGACAACAACCAAAAGTTCATATACATACATTTATGGAAGCGAAAGAAGAGACCTCAATAACATCAAGAGAAACTCTCAAAAAAAAAAAAAACCATTTAGACAGATACAGAGTTTTATATCTACACATGAAAACAAAATTGTACAAACCAGAGCCAAAAGCAGATTTCTAGGACTAGGAACTGATCCCATCTCTTTCCTTGGCAAAAAATGTCATTTTTCCCTTGAGCTCTTTGAGGGTCAGTCCTCCTTCACCTGATGCTTCTTTCATTTCCTCTCTGTTTAGTTGGGGTGGCGCCGCCGTGGTTTGGGTGTTGCTCGTTAAGCTTCTGCAAGAGGGAGAGGGTAGTGAATTTAAGGGTGTATTTGTCTCCCATTATTGAGAGAAAAATGGAGTAATGAATAATATTTTTTGGAGAATATGTGGTTGAACTTTAAAGTAACTTTATTGGTTTGTGTGTAGAATACTTTATTGGATGAATGTGTGGTGGAAAATCTTAACGTAGCAAATAATGTTTTAGATTAATAGTCGACAAACATGGGCTAAATTAGATTTAGTAGATTGTGATAGAAATTTTTAAAATATGTGGTTGAAAGCTGTGGAACCTATGAAATATGTGGTTAATATTGATTGTTTGACTTTGATTTAAATTAAAATAAGATTTTAATCTAAAACATGCTTGTATATAATGAGGAAGAAGCATAACATCAGATTAGGTTTTAATATTAATGACGCCACAACACAAATTAGGTTTTAATATTAGCCTCATAATTTTGGTATTTTCAATTGGACAGGTTAAAAATTCTTTGCTTTGGTCATCCAATTTTTTTTTATTTTTCATTTTTTTTTTATTTTTTTAATATCAAATTAGTTACTCAACTTTTACTATTATTTCAATTTATTTAAGCACTCCGTCCACCATCTATCTTTTAAATTAATGAAATTAATATACGTAATCAACAAAAAATACAACGAGATCACAAAATACCATTAACTCATTATTTGGTTATCAAAATTGATCTCCATCACTTCACCACTTTAAGTTAATTTTACTCTCGTCATCAAACTCTTTAGTTTCCAAATTAATCACTAAACTCATTTTTTTTCATAAAAAATAATAGACAATGCTCTTGTGATCATGTTGATTTTAATTATTATGATTTTCATTTTTTAATAGTCACTAATACTATCATTTTAAGAAAAATAATAGCAATCTAAGCGTTGTGTAACGTTATTTAGTTTGACAACGCTATAATATCAGTTATCAATATAAGAGAATGAAGTATACGGTCCAATTAAATTAAATATAATTAATTGCAATGATATAAAACTCACTTCATTATCATATTCTCGTATCTAAAAACCGATGTTCCACTTGTGCTAGTTGACATTATTTCAAAATATTGACCTATTATAATACCCCATATCATTACAAAAGATCAATAAAGGGATTTCCATATGTTGTTTATTGAAAGAAGATCTCCTTTATAGAAGCTAATTCTAAAAGAAGGTTTTTTTTTTTTTTTTTTTTT
>CAIGRN010145412.1:20157-31007 GCA_903798345.1 Fraxinus anomala
TTTTTTTCTTTCACTATTTTGGTCTTCTCCTAAAAATTTCCTTCAATCCGTTATGTTCGATTTCTTAATCGTGTTGGGTCCCTTCACTACTAAAAAATAGCTTTTCACCAACGGAAAGTTACCAACGGATGATCTGTTGGTAAAAGTAATCCACTTTTAACTACGATAATCAGCAACGGAATTTCCGTTGGTAACGTTGATATCTCTTTATCAACGGATATTCCGTACCTCATGTAGTTGTTTAACATTTGGATGTTTCACCTACGGATATTTTTGTAGGTGACGTACTGATAATCACCAACAGACTACATCTGTTGGTAATCAGAAACGGATTATCCGTTGATAAAAGTAATCCACTTTTAAAAACGATAATCAACAATGAAACGTCCGTTGGTAATGGTGATATCTCTTTACCAACGGATATTCCGTACCTCATGTAGTTGTTTAACATTTGGATATTTCACCTACGGATATTTACGTAGGTGACGTACCGATAATCACCAAAGGACTACATCCGTTAGTAATTAGAAACAGATGATCCGTTGGTAAAAGTAATCTACTTTTAACTACAGTAATCAGCAACAGAATTTTCGTTGATAACGGCGATATCTCTTTACCAACTGATATTTCGTGCCTCATGTAGTCGTATAACATTTGAATATTTCACCTACGGATATTCCGTATGTGACGTTGGTAATCAGAAACGGATTATCCGTTGGTAAAAGTAATTCACTTTTTACTACGATAATCTGCTACGGAATTTCAGTTGATAACAACGAAATCTTTTTACCAACAAGTATTCTTACTTATATCAATCCTTTACTTTTTACAGAGTAATTGTTGCGACTTGGCCCTAGTTCTCGCTCTCCGGCTCTTCCTTTCCCCACCCCATTGCTAGGGCGGGCCACGAAAAAACTATTGCTGATATTAGGTAAATCAATTTTGAAATTGATAAAGTTGAACTAATCAGAGGTATTGGTTAATCGATCAAGGATTAATGTAAGTAATGCTATTTCATTTAACGTTCGAATTTTTTGACAGTGAAGTAATTTAATTACGAAAATAAAAAAGATCAATCTAATCACGTGCAAGAAATACGAAAACGAAGCAGTTTACGTACTAGCAACACAACATCATTTCTTTGGGGATTCCGTCTTTACAATGAAAGCATGTAATATTTAGCTCTATTTCATTTAGTTTGTACTACTGTTATATTATTTCAAATAAATATGATATTTTAATTGTAAGTTGTCATGTTTAAATATTTGAACACAAGAAAAAAAATATTAAAACAAGGTTTTATTACTATTTTTTGATAACGAGACCTTTCATCGAAGATTTTTGCATATAGCATCTTAATAGAATTATTAACTTATAATCAAGTACATTCTTAAATCAATTTAAGTATATTCATATCTATCCAGTCTTCGACAATATACACGAATTTGATCATCATTACTTTGATTTAATAATTATACCAATTAAAACATATTCAATTTCAATAATTTATTTTTTCATAAATTACTACATATTTTTTTTTATGACAACATATATATGACTAGAAATGACAATAGATCGAGGCTAACATGTGACAGTCCTTCCCATTTCTCACCTCGTCGAAATTTTATGAAAGGCAAAACATGGGTATAATAGCTCCGTTCATATCTTTTAGTTAGTTAATTTTAATATTGTTTTAATTTTTAAAACAATATTGACATTAAAAATAAAAAAAAATTATTAAAATAAAAACCTTTGGGATGGAATAGAGAAATTTGAGGTGGGGATAGTGCTCCCCATCCTCGCAGTAATTATTTTATAAGACGGGACGAATGACGATGAATTATTTTGTTATCCCTCAATGAATTATTAAAATTTAAAGTTCGTACCAATTTCTATTTCACTATTAAGATTTTAAAATAAACATTGTATAATATAGTAAATAATGTTTTTTTTAATTTTCTAAATTAAAAAGATTAACAAAATAGAAGAAGTTATTGATATACATTATTCACTTCCCTCCTAATTTTCTTTAGCCTTCCACCAAAACACGTTCACTAATTTTTGGAAACTCTCCCTCTACCAAGACCCTTCTCTCTCACAAATCACCTCTCAAAATTGCAAAATATTCTTTCAATCTCTCCAGAATCCGACTGTCTCTTCTCTCAATATCACCGGTAGATCCGTCTTCTTCTACGTAGGTACATATTCTTGGTGAAATCTTTCCCCAAATCTTCCTCTTGTTTTTACCCCTCTTCTTCTTTTCTGCCATTGTCTTCCAAAATTTCAATTTCAGGCAAGTTAGCAACATCATTGATATGGGCTTTTTTTTTTATTATGTTTGATTTTGTTTTCTAATTTGAGTTTTTTGGATTCTTGATTTCTCTGTGGGTTTGTGAAATAAAGAAATTGAAATTTTAATTTATGTTTGATAATGTAAGTGATTGCTACAGAGTTATGACTATGGTTTAATGGAAGTATTTTGCTTTGTAGTTAGGTGGAACTTGTGTAAAGGATTGGCAATCGATGAATATTATAAACCATGTTTGTGAGATTCTTAAGTACGATTACATTCAGTTCAAGAGATGCAAATATTATGGGCTGTAATATTAGCAGGAGAAACAGAATCATCATATCAAACTAGTCCTAATACATTGCTTTGTTTGTAAAATTTGGTATCAAGTACTTGCTTCCCACACATTGCACGTACTCCTTTACTGTAAGAAATTTTCTTTTCTTTATTATGTTTGATTTTATTTATTTAAGCAGAAATTATCAGTGTCCTACCTTTTCATTATTATCGTCTCTATCTAGTTAAAATAGTGCAACATGTAATGGAAACACTAGTTTGGAAGTTCAAACTTTATGAGTCCTATGAATGCTTACCAGTAACTTCATTTAAAGATAAGCAAGAGAAAGTTAATAGTTAGAACAAGAAGTACCCTTCTGGAGAAAGTTTCTTGATACCAATATTCATACTGTCATAATATTTGTGTTATATTCTTTTACTGATCTTATTAGCATGATTGTTAAGTATCAATTACCAAGTGAGATTGTATTGGAGGCTATGGTGCATAGTAGTCAATTTTCTATTTTCAAATTTGAAGTTGACAAATTAGCTATTTGTTGCCATGACAATTTTTACTTTGTCATGCTATCTATAGATATGGTAGTTTTTCTTAGTATATTTGTTCATATAAAGTCGTAAATACTGAAATCTACTACTATCTAATTGACTATACATGTTTCGCTACTCAAACCAAGTTTGGCATAGCTTATTCTTTTACTTTAATTTTGCAATACTTCAATATCAAGTCTAATTATTTATTTTTAGTTATTAGCAATATGTCATCTGATCATAGTTGGATGTGGCGACAAGTGGATAAGGGTTTTCTTACAAATGAATTTATTATGGGAGTTGAATAGTTTATTGAATTTGCATATTCACAGTCACGAGTATCTGATAAGATTAGATGCCCTTGTCGTAAATGTGGCAATAAAGAATTCCATATGCGAGATGATGTAAAACTTCACTTATACAACAAAGGGTTTACCCATGATTATACTCAATGGTATGCACATGGTGAACAATACATTAGTCAATTTAATTCGGGTGAATCCTCAAATGCACAAGAACAAACTGAATGTAGAAATCAAGCAATGGTGATGGATGCTCTGGGCCCTAGTATCTACAGTACCTTTTTGAATCAGCAACAATCTTTTCCAGAAGAACATGAGCCGAATCCAAGAGCTGCAAATTTCTTTAGACTACTTCGAGAAGTTGATGAACCTATATGGCCTGGTTGTACAAAGCGATTGGTTTGATAGTGAGAATGGGATACGTGTACATCCGCGATTTAACCTTGTTGAGATTAATCATAAGAAAATAGTAGTGAGAACTGATGTTTTCATACGCTCAACAAGTATATTACACTAAGTTTCCTTCAAATTCTAGAGATAGACGTCACTAGTGGGCAGTTGTGAAAACAAAAGCCCGACGTGTGATTGATATTCGAGGAATTCTATCAGAAAATGATGATTGCAATACATTGATTGAACTTCCATTCCAAGAGGATCAATCACCTAATATACAACCACTTTCAATAGTTTCGAAGTCAGATCATGAAAGTCTAGTTTGAGATAATGTTTTTTCTTGAAGAAGTAGAAGTAGAGGAGCCTAGTAACATTATGAACTGTTACATGCTTAATACAGAAGAACGTTCACAGGAAGATTATAGACATGAGTTAGACGATGACACTAATAGCTCTACATCGAATCCAAGTGAAAATGACAATGATGAACATGTACGCTTATAATTACCATTATTTGTGTTTGTTATATTCTCTTCACTTCAGGAAAATAATTAATTCATTTAGTACTATTGTAATTAATTTATGTTCCTTCATATTTTACTTATTGTTATTGTGAATTGGTTTTGTAAGCAGGATGACACGGACTAGAGGAGGCTATAAATATAGTCAATCAAGTTACGAGAGATCCACAAGGGATAGTGGTAGGAGATCTACACGCGGTGGTTATCGATATCGTAAGGCTAATATTTCCAATGATGATATGGAAGATGAGGATATAGACGAACCATTGTATCATGAAGACATGCTATCACCAACTAATGGAGGATATATTGGTCAAGCAAGTCAGCACAGATCTATACAACATAGTGATAGGGAATTTTCACGTGATGGATATGGTAATCATGAGGCTAATATTTCCAATCATGAGATCGAAGATGAGCACATTGATGATGAACTTTATCAAGAAGATATGTCTGGATCTAATAGGCTCAAGGGTGACAAGAATATTTAATTATCCATCTTTCTAATAGGTATATTGTTCTTTGGATATATAAAACTAAAGCATTGATCGCATGCAAATATAAGCACAAACTTTGGCATACAGGATGTCGCTGACTAGAGGAGAAAATACATCTAGCTGAGCAAGGCGGCGTAAATCAACATGTGGTGGTGGTAGAAGGTCTATACGGAGCAATAATGAACATCAGGATCCTAATACTCTCAATGATGAGTTGGGAGGTGAGCATGCAGATGATTTGCCTAGAGCTAGTAACAGGACTAGGTTTCCTAATCGATGCCTGCTGATCGATCACAACGTATTGAAATAACTATTAAAAATAACACGTAAGTATACATTTATTTTCAATTGACTTTATATATTTAGAAACATACTTGTTGGTGTTTGGTAAAATGTTGGTGTTTGGTAAAATTTATTATGTTTGATATTGTGCATTGGTGTTTGTGTAAACATAGTGAAAATGTCTATTTGTTGGAGGAGAGCTTTGCTAAATGTTAAAGAAGTGAAACTAATTATTATGTGATGGTGAAAACAAGGGGAAGATCTGGGGAACACCTAATTATTATGTGATGGTGAAAACTAATTTCTCGAATTTTTTCTAATCACGTTTTTTATATTTTTATGCAGTTTTGGTGAAACTTTCGTACCACGTGTATTCATTAGATCTATAAATTGATTTTTTATTTATATATAAGGATAAGTATGTATGGCCGACTGCAA
Source organism: Fraxinus anomala (assembly GCA_903798345.1). NCBI lineage: Eukaryota > Viridiplantae > Streptophyta > Magnoliopsida > Lamiales > Oleaceae > Fraxinus > Fraxinus anomala. The sequence continues at coordinate 25,706 of CAIGRN010145412.1, forward strand.
ATACTATCAATGTGTATGACACATGGAAGGTCACGACGAAGGATAGATATAAAAGATATGATGAATGATACTCGAGAGAAAGCAAAGTGTACAACTCAGTTTGATAATCCTGTTGACTGGAGAGGACATGGCCCCGCGTTGGATAATAGCAGAGCATTGGGATAGTCTTGTAAATTATTGGAATACCGAGAAATGGAAAAAAAATGCGCCAAGGAAAATCGTCTTGCACAAGGACATGATGGTGAAATGAAGAAGCGTACTGCTGGTTTAGTATCTTTTGTGATTACTAAGAAGAGATTGGTATTTTTTTTTTCATATTATTTCTATTTTGTATTTTAAAGTTCATGTATATTTTTATCTGATTGTGATTAATGAGTTGCGTATTTCAGGAGAAGGATATGGATCGTCCAATGTCCCAATTAGAGTTTTTCAGTCATGTTCACAGGAAGAATCACGGACTTGGTGATTTTGTCGACAAAAAATCTAAGCGAGTTCATGTAAGTACAATTAGAGTTTATGTACTTCATAGTTTGTTCATATAGTTTGTTAAGAATTATTTTTTATTTTTCACATGATACTTATTAGGCTTCAAAGTATGGTACCGTTAGGGATGATCAACTTGAGTTCGATCCTGATTCATGGATTGATTCATGGATTGATGCTGTCAACGGTCCATCTAAGGGTCATGTTTATGGATTTTGTCCTAGACAACCGCTTCACATGTTCTTGGTACACCTAATTCACCTAGAAGTTCAATACTTGTACATGATGAAGAGGTTAATAATTTGAAGTCGAGCTAGTTATTGCACGAAATACAATAGATGAGAACAACGAAAGGATTGATGATCTCACTGTACTTCTTGAACGAGTTGAAAGAAATCACAAGGTCGAGATGCGAGATGCGAGAAACAGTGCGAAGCATGCTTAGAGAACTAAATATTCCTAATTTTCAATTTCCTTCTAGCTCAAGATCACGAAATGATGATCTGTAAGACAAGATATTTGGAATTTTGGTGTAGTAATTTATAATTTATTAAAGATTTAATGTGTTTTGACGATTTTGATTATTTAGTGCATTTTGAAATTAATGATTATTAATTAGTGGGTTGTATTGATTTTTGGTGCAAAATGATAAATTAAGATTCATCAACGGATTTTCCGCTGGTATTGAAGCCCAATTAGAAAGTAATTTTAGCAACGGATATTTTGTTGGTAAAATATAATATTTTTACCGACAGATATTTCGTTGGTAATGAAGACGTTTTAGGCACAGAATTTTCGTTGGTAAAGAAGACTTTTTACCAACGGATATTCCGTTGGCAATTAGAAGATTTTTAGCAACGGAAATGCCGTTGGCAATAACAAACTTTTACCAACGGCATTTCTGTTGGAAATGGCGGTGTTTTTACCAACGAAAATTCCGTTGGTAAATGGAAAGATGTTTATCCACGGAAATTCAGTTGGTAAAGGTAATACACTATGAGACACCCTCAAATTAGCAACAGATTTTCAGTTGGTCTTTTTCCGTTGGTGAAGATTATTAGCAATGGATATCGTGGCTTCAGGCATGGATATTTCGTGCCTAAAACCATGTTTTTTTGTAGTGCTTTCAAATGTGTATAAAAGTAGTCTATAAGCAAGATTTGAAAAAAATTCTTGAACTACATTCAGGTAAAGTTTTGCGTCGGATAAAAATACAAATTAATAAATAAAAATTGAAATTCCTCATCTCATAAAGGTTAATATTTTAATATAAAATTCAAGTTTTAATATAATATTAGGTCAAACGAACAATTCATTTCGTTTAAAGCTCGAATAAGTATTCAGACTGTAAAATTAGTGTGGTCAATCAAGCCACCATTTTACGAAGCATGTTAAATGTAAAATCCTACATTAGTGAAGTGTAAAATTACTAAACAACAGTTAAGGATTTAAGTTAATCGTAATAAGATTGACCTTTTAATATAAAATCCAAATTTTAATATTTCATAGCATTCACAATTTAGTTGATAGATTAACAAAAGGGTGGTTATAATTTTTATAGATACACCACATTTTAATTATAATAAATGTCATTAATCTTTATTTATTATCACACTTATATCCTTATCTTTTTTTCATCACATTCTTATTTTTAATATTTGATTAATAAAAAAATATTGTCTCTAATTATGATTTTCGTTCAAAAATATTATTAACGTGATTTAAAATGAGGATCAAATATTAATCGTATTTTTTTATTATTATTGATTTTGCTTATTTAAAAATACAATGACAAATAAGTATTTTCACTATTTTAAAGAAATTTTCAGAGATAAATCACAATCAGAAACAGTTTATATTAATTTGAGAATAAGAATGTAATGGAAAAAGTTTAATACATAAATATGATAATGTGTAAAGATTATGAACCTTTCATACAATTAAAATATAGTACAGTTATTAAAAATTGTGGTGTAAATATATTTAGTCTTAATAAAATTATTTAAAGTGTCTTGATTAGTTAAGTGACACAAGCATGTTTAATAAGTGCTTATAATCATTTTTCTGTTATTGTTTAATGTCATTAAAGTGGGTTCTTAACCTAAAGTTTCCCACCACTTGATTTCTTTAATTATTACATCATTTTTTTTTAATTTTTTTTTCTCCTTTGCCATCAACCACGTTTCTTTTGAGGCGATCACAAAAAAAAAAAAAAAAACATCTTAAAAAAAAAAAAAAAAAACATTCGCAATGATTTGCAATAATAACTTTTTTTTTTTCTTGATAATTTATTGGTAACTTTTGAAGTCATTCGACTTTGGTTTTATATGCATATAATAACTTGCAATGTAAGAATATATTACGTTTTAAAAAGAAAGACAAAAGGATAGATTGATGCCCTTGTCTGGTCGGATCAACTGGTGCAAACAGATTAAGGTCACCTCATCATCATCTATGCATTACCTACACATTATGACATCGTTAGAAGGCAAAGGTGACGACTGGCCTATAAAAATGTTCAACATTAGTTGCACTCCAACTATCAAATTGTTGGAAAATAGGATATAACTAAGTGTGAGAGAAATAGGTGAAACGGAGATTTGGCTAGAGGATTGATTTTTATTCTTTCCTTCAAATTGCCTGGAATATTTATAGAAAAGTTTAGATCAAGGGTATTTTGATAGGTCCCAACAAATATAAACTCTACAAAAGAGAAGCCCACTCTTTCAACCGCAAAATTTGATAACAAATGATTACCCCTTTTTCATTGATAACTTCGGCTGCTTAAATAAGCAAACCATATGCATGAAACTGAAAAACAGATTAAGCCGAAAATAGAGGAACATCCTAAGGCCATTACTAGTAACCGACGCCTAACAAATGAAATAATAGAAATGGACTCCACGTACTACTGAATTAAAATGCAACAGAAAGATAACATCAAGCTTAATTCCCTCCAATTGCAAAGACCCAGTCCATGCATGCATGCATGCACGCCACTCCCATGCACTACGTCGTTACGTTCCATTTGCATCTCTCATCAACCTCCTCCCAAATATTTGGAATTTGGTTTGAAACCTCTAGCTGAACGTCGTGGCTTATCATATTTAGGATCTTTTAAATTCACAGGACACGTGCTATTTGATCATTGACGACTTGATTCTATTTCACCTTCTTTAATGATTCCCACACGCATGGCAGTGGGAATATTACTTGTTTACTTGTATGAGACAGGAAATGTGGGATCGCATGTTTTGAGCTTCGTTACCTTTCAGTCAAGCTGATAAGAGGTTTGAAGAATTTCTTCCAAGGCAGTTAGGTTTGTCATCTACCTCACCTTCGATTATGACAAGGTTAAGGTTCACCCTCCTTCAGCTAGCCAGAGGGTTAGTTGAGATGTGAACCGCCTTGGTTAACCTTTCCTCGTTGGTATCAAGGGTGGATAGCTTTTCTCCCACCAAATCAACTCCAGCGAGGCATATTGTTGTTCGCAGAATTTTTTGGTCACATGTAACGATGTGGCCAGTATGTGATATGCAACACCTTAATCCTACGTGACCCACTAACCTCCACGTGGGATGAGCTAGCAACAATAGTCCCATAAGTCAAATCTCAAAATTATTTCGGGTTTGCTTCTCGAACCATGCTTCGTATACAATCATAAATGAAAATTTTGTTAGCATGTCACATGGCAAACTGTCATTGGACAGTTTGAAAAATAATTTATTTTTGCAACCAATAGTAACTCATATATTGTCAATCATGATTGTCATTCATGATTGTACAAATAGATTAATCCTAGGTTCGTTGGTGAAGTTTGTATTGAAACTCGTGAATTTCTCTGTAGTCTTTTGGGTACAAAATGTAATTCCGACCCTAGCCCATATGAAAGACCAACACGATTTGATCCAGCCCACTTTGATTGAACCAACTAATGCAAATAGTGGGGACATTTCCCACCACATGTAAACCACAGTAATATATTGGTATAACACTGCTAACTTGGAGAATGTTCTCCTCTGCGGAACACATCTTATTGAATTGTTGAAGAGCTTCTCTACTTGTCTACTATCTCTATTTGCAAAGATTTATTTAATCCACGTTATCGTACATAACTTAAAATTTTGACTTGGTTTTTAGCTAGAAGGTTCAGTGTTGGAATTGATCCTGAAATGTCTTTTAAAAGAAGGTTTTTGATTAATAATTCCAATTCAAAATAGAGTTAGACAAATGACTTCTGATTTCATGTTTGAAAGTTCAGTTCTCTTGAATTGGGATGAGTCCATTCATCCTTGTTTGGTTGAGTCCCAGTTGATTTGGGTGGTCAGTCACTATGCACCATAAATTGTTGAATTCAAGCATCAAGCATGGATTATAGATTCGATTGAATCCGAAGACATGTTATCTCAAATAGTTCAAGGTACAATACTTGCTTGACAATTATAAGGAAAAAATTAACAATCAAACGACTAAATATAGACAGGATATGTCCTGAAATTTTAGAGGTCTTATGCCAACTTCAAATATGAGGCAATATATATATATATATATATATATAATATTTTTATTAGATAAAAATATTCAAAATTATAAAAATAATAGTATAAACTATCAAACGTCTAAATTAAATTTATTCTTCAAGGTCTCTTGATAAAAAAAAATTAAAATTATACTATTACAATTAATTTGTTAAGAACTTCTTTTTCAATAGATACCATTGATTAATCCATTTAACCTTTCTTATGACATTATTAACCAAATTAAACTTAAATGGTAAGAGCTAGTTTGATTCCTGTTATTTTCCAAAAAAAAAAAAAAA
>CAIGRN010145415.1:8179-22022 GCA_903798345.1 Fraxinus anomala
GGGGGGGGGGGGGGGGGGGGGGGGGGGGGGGACGGGAAAACATTGTTTGGTTTGATCACTTGTAGCCGAAACTTAATTTGTGTTCATACCATAAAAATAGTATATTTGATTCATGAAGACTATTTCAGTGTGCAAGTTTACTTATGTTTGTTTTTTGTGAAATTCGACGAGGCACCGGCGGCGAAGAAATTGATGTTATGGGTGGCAGAGAAGACAAGGTGAGAATATAGTGGGAGAGGGAGAAGAAGAAGGTAATGGGTAACGGGTGAAAGGGAGCGTAGGTTAACCGAATGACATGGAAGCTTCTTACCGAATTGGGCGTTGTAAACAAGATAATTGTGCTAATCAATATTTTTTTGTTTGGTTTGGGGTAGGATGTGGTGGAGGGGAGTGGGGTGGAAGATGCGTTTTAAAAGTTTGGGAATATGGATGGTACAAATAAATTTTTTTGATGTAATTCATAAAAATATAAAAAAGGTAAAATTATAATTATTCTTTTTTAATTTTTGTTGTTTTTAACGGTAAAATTAACGGAACTGGACGGTAGGGGATTTTTCGCAAAAAAATGTTTCAAATATAAGAGTTTTCTGCGATTTTCAATAGGAATGAGAGTACATCGCAATTGGAACGTTTTTAGGTGGGTTTTCTGCTATTAATCTTACATGAAAAATAAGCTAATGTTTGACCTATTATCAAAAAACCCATATTTCTAAACTCATTTTTAATTACACATTCTCCAAATTATTTTTACACATAAATTCAAAACTTTTATCTACTTTTTAATCACACATTCTCTAAAAAATACAATTGTAAAACTCATTTTTTTTTTTAAAAATGGAGTTCAAACATAAACTAAATTATAGGCATTTTTTTTATCGGTAAATAATTCTTTTTATAAAGATCAAAAGTTATGAACAAATACTCCAGGCATACTCGAGCTTACAAATTTCGAATATGCACCAATGATATAAATCTAGATGCCATATGCTAAAGATTCATAATGATACAAAACATGAGGATACAAAGAAAACATAACTTTATACACCCGTGTTTTGATTAGTTGAACTATGCTTTTGGGATGTGGTCTTAGATCTTCAAAGATCTTCCTATTTCTAGTTGTCCAGATATGATATATAGTGCTTGCTACTGCAATTTTCTTGGCCTTACATTGCCAAAATGTTCCATGTCCTTCCTTCTTAATCCATTTCAAAACACTTGGTATTATAGACATGACTCTGGTGATCCCAAGCCAATATCTGATATGTCCCCAAATTTCCATGCTCATGCTACATTGAAAGAAAAGTGCTAGCCTGATTCAGTTGCAACTTGACAAAACACACACATGTTTTTGATCTCCATGTGTTCTAGTCTATCCTTGGTAAGAAGCTTAGTTTTTGTACTAAGCCATAGGATAAAGGAATGCTTTGGAGTAATGCATGAACTCCTAACAACCTTTGCCCAAATAGTTGGTGTATCCTTTGGTCGGAAATAATCATAAACTTTAGCAATGCATATATTGTCCACATGGATCCATTCTGAAAATTTTTGGCAAGCAGCATGAGATGATCCTTCAGTATCCTAAAAACACTTCGCAATGAACAATATTTTTTTGAGTAATGGTGAATCATCTTTCTTGGATGACCATTTCCATAATGATGCCTCTCTAAGATACACATGATTGACCTACCTTACCCAAAGTGTGTCTTTCTTGGCATGTATGTTCCACAGCGACTTTGCTAGTAGTGCATTATTCCAGCATTTAACATCTCTAAATCCCTATCCTCAATCGCTTTTGGGAGACAAACATCAGACCATGCAACTAGCGATTTTTTGGAATTCCAAAAGAAATTCCTGCAAAGCCGTGATCGTGGCTGGGATCGAAAATATAGATAACCAAAAGCACTCAACTCCTTGTAAAATCGATCTACCAATTCAGCCCTGCCAACATAAGATAATGAAGTGCTTGTCCAGACATATACGTATGCCGCAATTTTATCCAAAAAAAGAGTATAGTGGCTGACTTTCAATTTTTCTGCAACTAATGGAATTCCCAAATATCTGAACAGCAAGGAACTTCTCGGCATGTTCACTAACTCTTGGATGTCATCCAAATCTTGGCTTTGAATTCCAGAAGTGAATATGATGGATTTATTTGCATTCATTCGAACTCCCGAACAATCTCCAAAATTGGTCAAACAATCTATCATTATGCGAACCGAAATAATGTCACATCTAGCAAACAACATCAAATCATCCGCGAAAGTCAAATGTGTGATTTTCAAGAGCCCACACTTCGGATGATAATTAAATTCAGTATTTTTTGTAGCCGCTTTCAAAGATCTTGAAAAATATTCGAGATAGATCATGAATAAGAATGGTAATAAGGGATCACATTGTCGTATGCCCCTTTTACCTTTGAAAAATTTGTGCGTGCTACCATTAATTACAATTAACAAAGATGGTGTTGAGATGCAAGCCATGACCCATTTAATAAATATGTGTGGAAATCCCAGTCCCTCCAAAACTGATTTCAAAAATTCCCAATTGATGGAATCATATGCCTTTCGAAGATCTATTTTAAGGAGGCATTGCGACGATATTCTTTTTCTATTGTATTGCCTTAATAGTCCCTGTGCAAGGTGTACATTTTCAACTAAGCTTCATCCCTCCACAAAGGCTGTCTACGATTGGTTAACGATGGAACCAAGAATAGGTGCTAATATGTTAGACAAGATTTTTGTAATCGCCTTATAAACCACATTGCAGCATGAAATAGGCCCAAACTTTCCGACTGTGGATGAGTGGCTACCTTTTGGAATCAATGCTATGACAGTGTGATTAATTTGTTTAAGCACTGAACTAGACCTAAAGAATTTAGTAATAGCATCAACAAAATCACCGCCTACCGTCTCCTATGCTTTCTTAAAAAAACTTGAAGTGTATCCATCCGGTCATGGGGATTTATCATCCCTAATGTTGAACAAAGCATCATTAATCTCTTCTAATGAAATATCCCCAACAATGGATTCTACATGTTTCGAATAGAGTAATGGCCCTTTACCAAAAATATTACGATCGATGGGATCACATATAATATTTGTCCCAAGCAAGTTTTGATAGTAGCTTATAAATTCAGCTGCTACCTCCATTTGGGAATTCGTAGGAGTCCCATCCTCCTTAATTACAACAACAATGAAATTCCGCTTCGCATTTCTTTTAACCAACGAGTGGAAGAATTTCGTACATTTATCATCTTGCTCAAGTACGTACATTTGGCTTGTTGGTAGTAGAAGTTTCTATCTGTATCACAAATACCTACGACTTGTTTTCATAGAGATGCAACCATTCTTTGCAACTCAATATCGTCGGATGATCGTGTAGTTCCATTTGAGCAGCCTTAAGATAATTTCTAGCTTTCTCAGCCTGAACAGAAATGTGAGCAAAGTGCTTGGTATTGAGTTGCTTTAAATTTTCCTTGAGCTTGTGTAACTTTTTGTACAAAGTAAATTGCTTCGTGCCATTGATTTGCTGGTTCCAATTTGAAGATACTAGATTCTGAAATTCTGAATGAGCTATCCACATAATGAAGAATTTAAAATGTTTGCTTATATTCCCAACTTCCTGTAAAAGTGAAACAATGCAAGGCAAGTGATCCGAGAGACAACTAGCTGGTTGGAAATTTGCTAAGGCACGAAAGTCTGTAACACCCGTATTCATGCGAAGTTCCTAATCTCATATGGAGTTACCTCCACTCCATTGCATCTTTCCTCGAATTGAAGTGCATTATTAAAGTCACCCATGATCATCCAAGGTATTGAACATGTATTTCCAAAATCAATCAATTTACTCCATAAAGTCCTTCGAGTAACAATAGAATGGAAACCATAAACAAAACTTAAATGAAATTTGATAGAAGTTACCTTGCAGGTTACTTCATAATGTATAACCAGTGGGGAAACTTCCAAGACACAAAGGTCCACTTTTGTATGTCCCATAACACCAAGATTCTTCTTGCCAGATGGGAAAGAAAGTTCTTGGTATGTCTCCACCCACCGAATTTGTTCCTCATGATCCAAGCTAACTTTTGTTGGTTGATTTTCATCTCAAAAACACCAATAATATCAATACATTAATGCTTAATGAGGTGGCGAACCCCATTTTATTTTAGGGAAATATTGAAACCCCTAATATTCCACGATGCAATCTTTATGATGATATAAATAAGGCATTCTCCCTCTTTTTATCCTTCTTCTGTTTAGCTAGTTGCATATCAGGCTTTCATTTAAGCTTATCATTGCTTGTTGTCTTCGATGTTGGAACAACTGCATTTGTGTCATGTAAGACGGGTGATTCAATTTGTGCTCATGTCTTCTTTACATGCACTTTATCATTTAGAATAGGTTGTACAGTAATTCGCCTTAGCATCTGACCTTTGGTTGTAATTACATGTTTATTTTTCTTGCCCACCTCTATAAAAGGTGTATCATCCTCATTTAGTACCAGTTGAGCACATGGTTCTGTATTGGCTTAACTAATGGATTCTGCTTGTCCAGATTGACTAACGTTCTGGTCAATCAGATTTGTTGCTGTAATAGCCATTTCCAGCACACAGTTCTATTCTATTAATGCCTTGCTTAAATTACCATCAATTTTCTAACCGTCATTAGCTGACTGACCTGAACCCCCAACAATGTTCTGATCTGTCACTATTTTAGCTGTTTCCAGCACACAGTTCTGTTCGATTGCTGCCTTGCTTGAGTTACCATTAATGTTCTGATCGTCATTAGCTAACTGACATAAACCCCCATCAATTTTCTAGTCATGTACATCATTCTGTATCCCCATTTTCTTTGCCACGTACTTTTGCAAGTGGAACATAATTTCAGCTCATGCTCATAGGAAACCAACTGATCCCTCACTTTACCATTTGGAAGTTCCATCTTAACTGAGCGAACCAGATCACTTGAGGCGTCAACCTTAACAAGAATTCGTGCAAATGATATCCGTCCCTTTGTTGTCGTGAGCAAATCAGTCATGATCGATTTACCAATTTTTGTTGCAATATTACTCTGCACGTTGGGCGTCCAAAAATTCAATAGCAACCCTGGTAATGTTATCCAAACCGGTAGAGTGCTAATATCACCATCATCAAACTCAAAAAATGATGGTACATTTTTCAACATCAATGGTCTACCATATACAAAGTATAGACCTCCTTCAAGCACTTGAGTTTTATCATCGGAATTCTCGAATTTGAACATGAGCCATCCATTTTGATGTACAAAGTATTGGTGCTTGACTCCCCATTGATCATACATTTTCAAGATGGCTGTTTTACCCAGGAACCGTCTAGCAAAGTATCCTACCAAACAGTAGCCCCATGCTGTTCGATCATCATCAATATCATCTTCACCGAAAACCAAAATTTTCGATAGGTTTTCGCAGGTATTGAGCTTGAGTTTATTTTCGTCTTACATTTTCCTTAAATAAGCTGGCCCGCGGAGCTTTGATTGCATCATATTTATTTTCATGAACAGTAGTATTGACCAGATGTACTACATTTCAGCTTTCCTCCGATGATGTATCCTCATCACCAAGTGTTTGGGAAACATTTGGTGATTTCGAATTAGAATGGTCAAATTCCTCCTAGAAGGTCTTAGTAGAATCCACGGGTTTGGATGAAGACTTGTCATTATCATTTCCTTGTGCTGGAAATTCGTTTAACTTATATCCAGCCACAATTGCTAAGTCTCCAAAATTTTTACCAAGTGCTGTAAATTCATCTTGATTAAGACATCTAGCCCACTATTGGGCTTCTTATCAAGCATAGTATTTGGTAACTTACCATCTTGAATGGATACCTTTCCAAGTGTAGGATTTGGTAACTTACCAAATGCAATTGGTAACCTCCCACCATTATGGCTATTTGATTTCTTCCCCATATGATGTTTAAATGGGAAAAATCGAATAGGACTTTATTATCGGATCTTAGAGACACTTTCCAAAAAAAAAATAAAAATTCTGACACCACCCTGATTTCGACACCCCAAACTGGTGTTCAGAATCTGCAGAAACAACAAGAACAGTGAAATTCAGTGCTATAGACTGAATCTGCACACTAAGAAATGGAAGAACTTTAAGAACTTTTGCACCCAGGGGAAGAACAAAACGAATTCTTCCAAGTAGAATACCAAAATCGGTCCAAAACCAGACACCTTAACAAAATCTTAACTTGAATTAGACCTTCACCCAAGGAATAAAACAAATCAAATCAAGAATAAGAAATTTTGAGGTTATGGCCACAGAATTTTCCAAACTACAAATAACTTTTGAAACCTTGGAAAAAAACCACAATGAATCTGGATGAAACTTCAAGAATGAAACTCAATACTGATAAAAATCATAAATCCAAGTATCAAATATGATTATCACCAAGAAAATAATGTAAAAAACCAAGAAATCTTTCCAGAAAAGTATGCACCAAGTGGGACTTTCTCTCACTGGGTTGAGAGTATCTCTCACTTGACTTATTGTAGGCATTTATTAATCATAAGGATGGCTTGACCAGACCAGTCCCCCACCACCACCCCGTTAAAGGAAAAAACAAAAACAAAGAGAAAAGAGTGTTTGAACATAAGAAAGTGACCTAATTCATAAAAATTTCTGTGATCGACTATCACATCTTCAAGATCTTGTCTTCACAAAAGTTGAGGAAATGAATTCACAAATAAACTACATATATATATAAAGTTTTCATATGGGGGCGAAATACATTCTAACCCCACGGTGATCATCTCTCTGCCATGCCATGCCAACCAAACAAATAATGAAAACAACTTTTATACTTTGGGAAGTTGCAAGCCAAGCTACTACTTTTCTTGTATGTATGTATACATTAGAATGCGATGAACCGAAGTTTGTTTAACTCGATCCGATAAGTTCACGGTGCTACCTATGTGATGAAACTAAAATTATGGACTTATTTTATTCTTGCACACGCACGCATATATATATATATATATATGATGTATTTCAGGTTTCATTGCAATATTCGGTGTAATTGTAAAAAATGTTCATCCATTGTACTTATTTTTGATATAGTGAATATTTCCTCAGTCTATGATTTTTTCTATCTATGATTTTCACATAAATATTATTATTTTTCTTATTGCTGATTCTCGATTTTACGTAACAGTATGTGTGTGTGTGTGTGTGTGTATATATATATATATATATATATATATATATTGTTATACACGCAAGTGGAACGCACATGCAAGCCATTTCTCTTACAACCCTCCACCTGGGAAAGAGAAGGTGGGGGTGGTCTGAGAGTTAAATTTAGGACAATAAATTACTCGAAGCTCCCAAAGGGTTATGAAAATAGAATAATGTTATTCATCTCCACTGAGGTTGAGCCCTAGTTTATGTGACAATTGCATGACATTAAATGATAGACTCAATTAAATGAGTCATGTGACTTTGTATTTAAATGAATATATCNTGAGTCATGTGACTTTGTATTTAAATGAATATATCATTTAATGTCATGTAATTGTCATATAGAATAGGCCTCAACCCCAGTAGGAATGAATATCATTACTCATGAAAATAACATATAACTCTCCTCATTTGTTTATGCTGACCTGTTAAATATTTGTCAATCATATTTGTTAAAGAAAATAAAATCTTATAGTTTTTCTAAAATTTTCATAATAGTTCCAAACTAAACATATTTTTTAATTTTCTATTTTGAGAAATAATTTTTTAAAATAATAAATCTAATGTATTTTCTATAATTTTAAAACGTATATCCAAAACAAAAAATTGAAAATGAATTCAAAATTAGAACTGAAAATTGAAACACGAACAAAATTAAGTTTTAATTTTTTCAAAAACTTATTTTAAAAGACTACAAAATATGCTCGTACTCACACGGGAGTGCAAATCTGAACGGTACAACTTAACTCGTACTTTGATCGTGCAACGAATAAAAAGTCGCCAGATAATAAATAAATTTATAATTGCTAGTTCGACTGGCTTTTCTAAAATTTTAATAATAATCAGTCGCAAGGGGCCGAATCTTAGAGAATTTCGCAGGGTATCTGATCTATTTAGATGGATTCCTTGAAGAATATGCTACGAGGCTTTGGAATTTTGTTTTAATATTATAAAGTTTTCCTTCTCCCTAAATAAAAAATATTTGTGTATTATTTTGATTTCAATTTTAAATTGCTTTATTTAACTTTAATCAACTTTAAAATAAAATATAGAATAAATATTTCTATATTTTTAAGCGCTTCACGTGAATCCCAATTTAACTATTGATATTCTGAAGGAAGAGTTAAAAATACTTATTAATCTTTTTATATTAGTTGCTATTCCCCCGCCCCCATAAAAATATTTTATGTTTGCTTTCATTTTCACGCCGATTAAGAAAATATAATTAAATAGTTGAAAGTATATATTTTGATTACATTTTTTCTAATATATCCCTAAATTAAAAATCAATTAATACCGTTCTACATAAGATTGCATTTTATTGTACTTAGTTTCTTATACTTCAGTGTGTTAAAATGAACCCTACAATTAATTTTGCCCATGTTTGGCCTTCATTTTGTAAAACTCATTTTTTTCCAACGTATTTTCAATTGCACGTTCTCCCAATAAATTAATTTTGCATATGGACCCATAGTTTTTCTCTACTCTTTAACTACATATTCTCTAAAAAAATTATTTTTTACTAAATCTATTATTTAAAAAAAAATCACTACCAAACAGGGACTTTGTTTTTCGCCTTTAAATATGTAAGGTCTTATGTCTTAATGAAAAATTGTTCAAAACTGTCTCTTTATTGTATCAATCATGCTACGTGATGTACATCATTCTTTATATCATTTTTTACAATTTGTCACATGGTAATAAATCATTGGACAATTTTTTTCACACAGTCAATTATCGACAATACTTGTAACGTCAACAATACTGTACAAAAAAAGTGTAAAAATGAGATTGCCCTTACTTCATATTATTCTAGCTGGCAAAACTCACCCCTCTCTTTGGAATCTGCGTCGAACTTTGGAACCTCACATGCTAATATCCTTTTAAACCCTTACTATATTCCTCTCATTTTTAGCTCAAGTTAAGGTTTCTTTTCTTATCCTTGAACATAACATTATGGCCAATGTTGTTGCTTCTTGTTTGTTTTTCATTTTACCTATTGCACCAAACCAAGTTCTTGGCACTCAAGGAAGAAATTTGATGGTTATTAGAAAAAGTTTGAAGGGCACGAAAGTAACGTTACCAAATACGGCAGATAACAACTTCAAGAACCCTACGTTGCAGAGGCAAGGATTTAGGTTTTTACAAGGTTATGTTGATTCTTTTCGACCAACTACGCCTGTCCAGAGTCCAGGAATTGGTCATTCTAAGCATGACTAAGGCGTTGTAATGGAGAATAAGTTGTTCAGTAGTTGTAGCTCAATGGAATTATTAAGAATGGGACTTGTATATTTCAGCTGCTTCTTTAATTTACCCCTTTGTGTCTTAATCTTTACTTTGTTCATGCAAAAATGCAGCAAGTTATTGATTTCTATTTTAAGAACGTACTTGGACAAAACACGTCAGATTAAGACCCGAAATTCTTTAAGACAATTACAATTAATTAAAGATAACTGTATAACGAAGTGCTTGGAGCAAAAATACCGCTCTTAAGCTTATGGGTTAGGTCACTCAAATGATAATGATCGAATACTATAAGGATCGGACCTAAGATTTTAAATGTTCTGTCGTCAATATCTTTCATTTAATTAATAAGCACGCATAAAAAAAAAGTTATATATATTAATTCGTTGAATATAAAAATATTAAATAGCAAAAACATAACAAATATTTTTCACCACTGCAATCAATAATTATAGGACCAACATCCATACTATGATAGACTTGTTTCTTTTATAGCTTTTATTATATGAAGGGACTTCGTATCATGTTTGCTAACCACTAAATAGAAAGAAAACAATACTTCAGTGACCTTTAGACATTTTAACATTGCCTGATCTATTCTTCTTAATTTCTTTATTTTTTACTTTATGTGAGTCCCTCAACAAATAATAAGTTATTAGCTCTCGAAAAATAACTCTCTTCACCCAAATCTAAACAAAATTTAAGATTTTTTTTAAAAAGTATACCCTCAATGCCCACAATCTATAACAATTTTTTATATTTTTCCTCGATTCGAGAGTAATATGCTATAAATTAAAGTACAAAAGATTACAAACAGTAAACAATAATAATAAAAAAAAAATTGAAATTCAACAAGAATTCAAAAATCACAATATATTAAAATTAGCAAATTACCTTACTTAGTTCTTTTGTGTCACTATCACAGCATGCCTGGGAATGAGATTAATAATGGGAGAATTCTTGGAAGGATTTGTAACTTAGAATGACAATATTTTTTGGATTTTATTTTTTGGGAATAAATATGATTTTTTGCAAAGGGATCAGTAATTTTTAGACAGGTAGTTCATAATAATGGAAAACTTGTTTTGCTTATTTATTGGCAATCCATTTTTTTAATATTTAAGTAAATATCTATTTTTTTTTTTTCCTTTTGCTTATTTATTGGGTATAATTTTTAAATAAACTATATTCGATGAGTTGACAATAATCTTTTCCTCTTAAAATGCCAATGATGAATCGAAAAAGAAATCCTTAAGGAATAATTAGTTCAATAACACAAAAAATACATGTGAAGATATAATGTAATATAATGATTAATTTTTTATATTCTAAATTGCATGATTGTCTTATAACACAGGAATCATGAATGAGAATTTTTTCTTACTCTTACAAAATTTAATTTTCCAGATATGTTAATTTCACTAAAGATTTCAAAATGAACAAAATCTAAAGCATGAACCAAATGCAAACAACTTGAGAAAGTGTGAAGATCTAAAGAAATCTTTCACCAACCCCATTGAAATCAAGAAACAAAAGAAAAACATATCAGATTGGAATCTTAATGAACTTGGTACTTTCTTAAATATAATCAGTCCACCATCTCTTCTCTATCATTCAAAATTCATGTAAAATTAATAGCTCCTGAATTAGACTATGGACAGACCTACTTTTTTTTTTATAATTTAATTAGTACTAATCTTGCCTTTAACTGCAAAAGAATCTGTTGCCCAGAATCTATTGTATAATGTTGTACTGCTCTCAGGCTGTAAAGTAGGGTTTGTCCAACTTCAAAAAATTCAAAGGCAATCCCTCAAAGGGACGGTCCAAAAAAGCAGTATGGTCAGTGGAAGGCTCATGGACTAGTGGGATCCTGCAACTTTTATACATACAATATCATTTATATATAGACAAAAAGGTTTGTCTAATGTTTCCAGTTAGAAAAGTGCAACTGTTTGCATAGATTAAGGAACTTAGAGTTAGAGGTAACCCTTGCGTTCTTGAAAGGCAATTTTAGGTCATTCAATGAAGAATCGAGTACTGTCCTTAAAGAGATCCAAGCACCTTGGAAAGATCTTATTTACAACTATTATATTTTCTGATAAGAATTTTTAAGATATATGCTATAGGTACATGCTGTAGATACAGAAAAAGTTTGACAGAACTTTTGTAGAAGAAAGACTTGACAACTTTTCATTGGTTTTCGACACAACAATGACAGAAAATGCACCATGCACCACCACCTGTATTGTTTCGGGGAATAATTCCCCAAACACAAGGAATTATTCAATTTTTAATTTGCCTTGGACCAAGAAAAATAATTTGTCGGCTGTTCATTTATTGAATGTGGGTAAAAATAGAAAATTAAAATGGCATTGCACGGGCCACATGGTTTTAGTTAGGTCTTCTTTTTATAGATATTTAATATAATCTGCACAAAATTAATTATTTAGCAATTGCTATAAAGTAATTAACATGTACATACGTATTGAAACTTGGGAGGAACCAAATACTATTTTCTTTTCAATGATAGAAAAATAAATTATCCTAAGAAGATTCTTAATTGTTAGATGAAGTTTTAAGATTATTGTTAGTGGAATATATATTAGACAGGCGTTTCTCTACCTTCATTTCTGCTATCAGGAGAAAGGAAGTCACATTTTTTTTTCTCATCCAGTTAATTTTTCCAGAGAGGAATTTTTTTTTAGTTGCCCGGCCGATCAGTATTCTTAAAAACAGAAAATTAAGTTATTCTTCAAAACGATGTTCTCTGTCTCACCAAAGCATATATAGTACAGACAGAAATGATCGATATTTTTTCCCCTCCTATTTTTCAATTTTCCTTCACCCTGAACCAAACGAAGTGTCAGTATAGTATCCAAAAATTCAGATATTTTTCCATTTTCAATTGCTAATTTGGAAAGATTCATTTATTAAGAACCTAGTAATAATTTGTACAGATGGACATGCATTAAAACTTGGTCCATTGAAAAAAAAAATGAAATAGAGTTGAAGGGCCAAAGCAGCATGCAGAATATAGACAACTTGCAGAAGCTAAGATAGTGCATGTGACCTTTATTTTCTTGATGAGAGGTAGCCCTTGAACTCCCAAAACAAGCCATCCATTCTGCTTTTCCTTCTTTTCTATATCCCAACAGCAGAATCTTCCGACTATACAGGACCTTCATAACCCCCACCCAACTACTATATATACACACTACAGTTTTCAGAATAGTTTTATACATCCATCTCTTAAAAACTCAAGCATTCTTCTCTCTATAACTGTTCTATCGATTCTTTCGTGATATATCGCGATATGTCGACCAAGATTTTGGGCATTTGTGCATTTTTTCTTGTGTTGATCTTGTGTCAAGAGATTGTGTGTGTTGAGGGGAGGCATTTGAAGCACAAAGTGTGCAAGAAATGTTCCAAGGGGCATGAGAACTCCTCTTTGAAAGGGAGAAAATGGGGTATGAAAAATGGTGGTTCATCATCACAAATGCAGACGAGTAAGGCTGAGTATGTGAATGATTTTCGACCAACTTCGCCGGGACACAGTCCAGGCATAGGTCATTCGCTCCACAATTAGAATTCTTTGGTTTTCGATGACTTGTTCTCAGACTTATGTTATTATTAAGAATTAAGCTACTTTGCCAGAAAATGTTGACATCTAAGTTGATGACATTCTGTCAAGGGAGATGTCAAATTTTCTTGGCAATATAGCATGGTTGTACAATTAAAGTGTCAAAGTGCCATCTAAGCTGTATTAATTTCGTAACCGTATATAATTAGTTGCTCTTAATATTAATTGATATTGTTGTTTTTCAGAACGGGCTTATCCTAACAAATATGTTTAAAACATAATCCGCAAAAGATGGGATGCATTTACTTATTCTTTTACATGTATAGTCTTGATTCATTGCTTTATCAAGACCTAAGACGTGAATAATTTTTATATAAAGATGAGGACAAGACTTGATTCCCATCTTAAAATAATATTAATCAATTGAACTACGTAATAAAAAATTTTAAATTGTTCCTAAGTGATAGAAAGAGACCACAAACACCTACTAGTGCTAATCTCTAATGCTAGGTCGACCTTAGTCGATGTCCCGTCAAAAATGCCAATTGGACTGGATCCTTTGATTACGTGACACGACATTTACGGTTATAATATTCACCCACAATCTCAAACGACAGCAGCTAAATGCAAAGTTAGAAAATAGCAACACCATGAAATGTTTGCCTCATTTATTTATTTATTTGTTTTTCAGTTATAAAAAGCATGTCATTTTCATCAAACAAGATATAATTACTTATTACTGATGTAGATCGAATCTAAAAACACACTAACAAACGGATTGCACCTTAAGAAAACAAA